>JAUMHB010043964.1:1576-17969 GCA_032359685.1 Pittosporum tobira
TGCTATGTGATCCGTAGTCTGTAGTATCTCATATTATCAATCAAACGTCGAAAAATATATATTTTCTCAAAAAATAAATTTTCACAAAATATTTTTCCAAACATATTTTCTGTCTATTTCAGACTCCTGAATTTGGTACTAAACAAATCAAAACGATGTCGTGTCAAGTGTCACTTTTTCCCCCAGAAATTAACTAAATTAACTGCTTTATATTTACCAAGTTAAAAAAATAAACTGCGTGTATAAATATAGCACAAACCCCTCTGTTATTTTGTTTATTTGCTTCTCTCTATGTCTATCAATCAGTGCAATTTCCCAGTCGCTGTAAGGGTTTCTCTGTAAGGGCGACGAGAACGCTGCAAGGGTGCACATAATCGTTTATAAAATCAGGTACCATTTCTCAATCCTCGTGATTGCAATTGCAATTTCCCATTCACTTTCGTTTTTCAAATAATTTAGGCAAATTCAATACTCGTATTACTTTCGTTCACTCTTTGCACCTGAACGAACTGTATAAGGATTTAATTTTGGTGAATTATAATGCTAAAACACGAAATAATTTGTGATTTCATGACTAATCAACCCTCAGATTGAATTACTTGCGTTGATCAACAATCTGGGTTTCTAATTTTATCCCACATGATTTGGGATTTCTTTTATTTGGCGTTTCTAGTACTTTGTCATCCCTAAATAAGCTTTATTTCTTCTTTGCTGATTACTTGGTTAAGCTCTTAGGCTTAATTAGTTCTCGTGCTGAGGCAACTCTTTTTTTTTTTCCCTTTTCTTTTTTGTATATGGAACTGGGTTGTGTTAGTTAACTGAGAATTTGACATGTCGTTTGGAGATTTTAAATATACGATTAGGTTCTTTCTAATTTTCTGGGAGAATTTGATGTATTTGGAAAATGAAAAGCTGAGCATCTCATTGGTCTTTCCTAATAAATGATTAGGGTTTTTTTCCCACTGTGAGCTGCGAACTCTAAGTTGGTTTGGAAATTTTGGTTTTATAAATTCTCGTGGGTTGCTCAAAAAAGAACTGCTAAATGGATTCTATTGAGTACCAACTAGATTAAGCCTACTCTCTTTCTCTGTCTCTCTTGGTCTCTCCCTCTTTCACAGCTTTAATTTTCATTCTCTTGCACCAATAGAAGCGCCCTCGGCTCAAAAAATTGAGCTTAGATTTATTAGGATACATTTTTATTACATCCTCACCTGACTCCTAAATGACTACTTAATTAGTAGCAGTGGCATGACAGTGAAATAATGATATATAACTTTAAAAAAATGTGTCAATTTATACTATCATATTGAAAATGGAACTTGTTTTGTGAAAGAAAACAATCTGAGATATCACGCTCTTTTTGGGAAACGGGGATGGTAGGTTGACACCAACTTTCCGTTGCACGTAAACATTTTGTTTTACAAGATAGAAATAACTTGCACTAAAAAACGAAATGACCTTTAATTTGTTACATTCATATTGCAGAATTGTTTATCCAACATGGGTTCTGAGCCTTGTAGTGCATCCCAGGATGGCCGAGATGAAGGTAATTGATTTTAGGAAAGCACAGTTTATTTATTTATTTATTTTTGTTTCTGTCCATTTTCATTATGATGTTTGTTGATGATGACTACAATTGTGGAGGCTTTATTGAGCTGTTGGAAGGTTTATTGACTTAAAAGAAGAACTTGTAGTTCATGTTGTCTGAAATTTTGAAACAAATATAGAATCCTTGGTCACCAGTTTCACCAGTTTCGTTGTTTTTCCTTTTTGGGATTTTTCCATTTAGAATTTAGAATGTTTAAATCTACTACACTTTGCATACAATGTTTACATTGTTACATATAATGTAAAGATAAATAAATACTCCCTCCATCCAACTTATAATGTTCTAAATACTTCTAATTTCTATTTTGGTTTGTCCAATTTTAGTTGTCCTCTTTCCTTTTCCATACTATTTTTGGTTATAGTTTTCCCATGCTACCCATAGTCCCATACTCCTTTTACAGAAAATGACAAAAATTTTCTTGGAAATGCAAGTCTCATTACTTCACTCAACTATCTTTTTTTTATTATCTAATTTCTCTTTCTACCTACTTCCTTCATTAATCATTAAGGGTATTGTAGAGAATTTTATGTTTTTCTTAATAGGTTTGCATTTTCTAATTAGGACAATATAAGTTGGATGGAGGGAGTAAGAGTATAAGACCGCTTCGGGCCTAGGGCTGAGATTTTTAGAACATTGGTCACAGGTGTGGGGATTGGAACCAGCGGTCTTGAGGTTATTCCTTAAGGTGTCTGTCATTTCTCTCGTCCCTTGAGGTCCTCACTTGAGGATCCTAAGTGGTTGTGGGTCCACAGTTACCTAAATATCAGCCTAATAGGCTAAAATGTGCTATTAGTTAACAACAAAGTGACAAACCCCATGTGCTGTACCTATAGAATACCCTTAGGCCCTAACTAACTGATTGGCTCCTCATCTTTACTTAATTTTCGTACTGGTCATTGGTCTTGTGCAATTTTGTATTCTAAAGGTGCTTATAAATATACTTTATCTTCTTATCCAATAAATAATTGATTTAGTAAAGTTTAACAACCTGCCTATAATCAGTAGTCTGTTCTCCGTAGGGCAGGATGCAAGTGTGGGCAAGGGATGGCAAATCTCCCTGCTTAAATTTTGATTTTTTTAATGCGTTAGGTATATAATATAATCATTATAAATTTTAGGGTCAAAATAACTTATTTATAATTATTAATAAGGAACAGAAGTAAATACAGTAAAGTTTTGTGACAGATCTGTAATATTTTATTTATATAAATAAATACACTTTTTGTAACTAATACTCACTTACACCCCAAATCTAATTTCCTCTCCATCTGTCTCCTATGAATCCCTGATTCTCTGCTATGCAAGACATCATACAAAAGTACCAAGGTAAAATCTCTCTGTCTTTCACTCCGCTTCATGGCCCTCTCGTCTTCTTCACTCAATTTCTCCCTATTTCAGTTTGATTTTCTCTATCACTAGTTCTCTATTCCTTTCATATTATTTGGGACTTTTTCTAGGTTTTAATTTTTGAATTTCAATTGTATAAATGTTGGAGCTGTAATTTAATTTTTGGGATTGTTAAAGATTTTATTGGTTAGAATTGTTAATTGCTTAGGCTTAGAGTTGAAGCTGTATTAATGATTTAATGGGTATGTATTGAAAGAAAGAGATGAACATATATCAAGTGGATATGGAGTTCAGAGTTTTATTCAAAGATGAAAGATGGGATTTGTAAATTGAAACACTCAATTTTCTGCGGATTCCAAAACTGTAGATAACTAAAGTGCTTAATGACCGAAAACAGAAGAAGAATTCTAAGTGCTATATTTGATCCCTAAACTATAAACTATTTTTGCTTCTTCAAATAACCATTTTGGTGGGCTGTTGTGTTTTTGGTTAGTGCAGCAGATAGTACTGAACTGTTTTTTTGCAACTTTCTAGATGTAGCAAATTGAAAGGTTTTGTAGTTTAGACCTTTTTTTTTTTAAAAAAAAAGGTCAAAAAAGTATTGCAGTTCAAAAAAAGGGCCTTGATTTTTGATATTTTAGCATGGGATTGCTATCAATTTAGTTTTGAGGAAGTTTAACAGCGCTCCTGCTTCTAAGTTTTGGGAAAAAATGAGATTTTGAGATGAATTTATAAAGGAGTTTGAGAAGAAGTGATATGCCTTGTACGTGTACTTCATCTTGCTACTGAACACATTTTTTTTCGATGAAAATAGTTATGTTATGATAGAGACTAATGTTTTGCACTTGAGTTTCTATACCCTTTTTTCTTCTTTTTCGCAAAGGCAAATGATCTATTATCAACATACTGCATTATCAATATCCAAAAGACAACATGCTTGACAAAACTTGAGAAATCCTAATGGTGGCTATTTATTTCTACAGTGCTATGCATAGAATATTGCAAGTCTTTCCCTCCTGTAAAAACAATCTTGGATCCGTGTACATATTTTGTCATAATATATCATTTATTAGTTTCCTGAAATTTTGTTTTACAGATGATGAGGAGGAATATGAAGAGGTTGGAGGGGGTAATAGTCTTTTGGGATTTATGTTTGGAAATGTTGATTGCGCTGGTGATCTTGACATCGATTACCTTGATGAGGTGGCATTCTTTATCCTTGAACTTAATTGAAGTAGTATCCATAAATATTATGCTTTAAGTACAAAGTTTAACTGACAATTACCACCCGAATCCCAGAATCAATCGCCACATTTGACTTAAATGGTTAAACTGCCTATTTTATAATTAATAATGAAATATATTTATTTTAGATTGTGAAAAATCACGGAGCTTTGAGGTTGCTGATAAAATTATATGTAAGTCATTATAGCCAGAGTCTCAGCATGTATCTAAAGAAAAGACTACTACTGTTTAACTTAAAAAAGAATAGTATGATTCATTAATTTTAAAAATGGCCAATGACATTTATTCTCAGACAGAGATGGTATTATTTATTGTGGGCTTCCGCCTAAAATTACTGCAAGGATTTCAAAATTGAAACACTCTTAATTGATTTTGGTGTTTCTTTACTTTTAGTTTATAATTTCATTTTCTTGGAAAGTTCTCTCTAACTTAATTGAATGAATATATTTTGTCCGAAAATGTTCTTATTGTTATTTAACTGAATTATTGGCTTGGTTTAAACTGTTTAAATGGTCACTGTAAAGCTGTCATTTTGCTTCTCAGGATGCAAAGGGGCATCTTGCTGCGCTGAAGGACGATCTTGGTTCATCATTGACAGATATAGATGTATGGAAACTCCATTTATATATTTTAGGCTGTATTTATGCATACTATTGGAGGCGGCTATCATAGTCGTTTGTTTTTTATTTTATATTTCTTGTATAACTAAGCATTATTTTCCTTTCCCTTGAGCAACTCATTATTTTTCTGTTAAAATTCAGTTGTCAGTAAAATCAGTACAAACTTCTGTCGATGCGGCTGAACAAGGTAACTTTCTATGAAAGGAAACTCTCTCAATTTTTTTAATAATATTTGTTGGTTTTCTAATCCACGATGTTTATGTGCTTTCCTGCAATTAGATTATGATGAGAAGGCTGAAGATGCAGTTGATTATGAAGACATTGACGAACAGTATGAGGGACCCGAGATCCAGGCTGTCACAGAGGAGGACTATTTGTTGCCGAAAAAGGACTTTGTTTCTAACGAAGTATCAGCTGGTCTTATGGGTACAACTTCAGTGTTTGATGATGAGAATTATGATGAGGACGAGGAAGAATCTGAAAAGGAAATTGTGGCGGTGGAAAACAGTGCTGAAGTTCAAACTACGACCTTATCAGGTTTAGTATATGACTTTAAACTGTTTGTTCAATGATATACATTGAATATCCTTTATAGTGCAGAGAGATGGACAAATAAGTATGATTTAAACTTCGATTATTATATTTTCTTTCTTCATTAATTTATTGTATGTGAACCGCATAGTATGCTTCCTCCTCCGGTGGTATGTTCATCTCCTTCATTTTAGCAATTTGCTGTGTTGTTGTGTTGTGCCTTTAACTCATCCATATCTATGTGTGCTGGTTTGATCCGTTTCTGGTTGATATCTGGACATTTGTTAAATATTAAATCTAAACATTTGAAGTTTCATTTGATGTTTTCAATTTTTTTTACTATTATATATTGTCATTTTTAGGTGAGCATGGAGGTACTGTTCTAGTGCTTTCTCAAGCAGAAAACTCCCTAGAAGATGGCCTAAACAATGGTGCTTTTGAAACTGAAGATCTGACTCCTGATTTGGATGATTTTCAGAAGGTTGATATTATAGTCGTAAAATATATGTGGTGCTCTCTTTACTATCTTGCACTTTGTTTACATTGTATTCTACTCGCCTCTTACCTAATTAAGTGCTACTGTTTTCATGGTTTTCAGGAGGAACCCAATATTCCGGAGGAACCGTCTGATGGTAGAAGTTCGACACCACTACCTATTCTATGTATTGAGGACGGGACAGTAATTCTACGGTTTTCTGAAATTTTTGGCATTCACGAGTCCTCGAAGAAAGCAGAAAAGAGGGACCGTAGGTATGCTGTTCCTAAAGGTAATTCATCTTCTAGGCCTGAAACATGAATTTATATCTTCATGACATTCTCTTTCTTCCCACACAATAACAAACTTTCCTTGAGAACTTTGTGTATATGTTTCCAAAACATTTTATCTACAAATGAAATCTTTCCAAATATGCCCTTCTGTTTCTTCAAGATTTCCTTGCTAAATGTTGAAGTACTAACTTTTTCATGTTTCCAGATAAGTATATGTCCATGGATGCTTCTCATGTTGTTGAAGAAGATGAAGAGGCATTTCTCAGGGGAACACCCCAAGGTTTTTCTTGGAAGAGATCGGCACATGTAAATGATGACATTTTCACCCTTAAAGACAATGAATCGGAATCGGCAGTATTAAATTTTGTTCAGGGTCCCACAACAGTAGCTTCTGAAGCCGATGAGCTACGGAGAGACTATTGTCATAGTGATGAACCAGTGAAAGAGGGTATATCAGTAAATACATATGCCAAATTGGACCCATCTCTCTCTCCTGAACTTTACCCTCTTGAACAGCAAGACTGGGAAGACAGAATAATTTGGGAAAACTCCCCAGAGATAAGCGACAGTTTTGCAGAGAGTTGTGAGATCTCTGGACCAGACTCTGATTCTTTGGTTGGTAAAAAGTTAAAGTCAGAGACAGGGCAACCAAATTTTCATCCAGAATTTCAAACGGAAATTGATGAGAAAGATCATGGTAGTTTTCTGCATAGCTGTCATATTTCCGTGGAGCCCTTTGGTTCAAGAAATTCTGGACTATCTAGCAGTTCGACAAAAAGAGTATATCATCCCCAACTTTTGAGGCTAGAATCTTGGGTTGACACTGATAATCAAACCCATTCAGATGCTACTAAAGAGGATGGCCCCACTGGAAATGATGATGTCATAAAGCGCTTCAGCAAGGTGACTTTGCAAAATAAAGATATAGCCGAAGGATCTTGGTTGGATGAAATAATTTGGGACACAATGCAACCGATCGAGAAACCAAAGCTGATTTTTGATCTTCAGGACGAACGGATGCTTTTTGAAATTTTAGATAACAAGGAGGGCAAACATTTTCAGCTTCATGCAGGGGCTATGATCGTAACTCGTTCTGTAAAGTCCGGCAGTGGTGATTCGTTTGAGCTGCATGGCCACGGAGGTTTACATGGGGCCCGTTTTAATATCGCTAATGATAAATTCTACTCGAATAGGAAGTCTTCTCAGCAGATTAAATCACATTCTAAAAAACGTACTGCTCATGTTCTCAAAGTCTTGCATTCGATACCTGCGGTTAAGCTTCAGACAATGAAAGCCAAGCTGAGCAAGTAAGAAACAAAAATATTCTCTATGTTTTAAGTTATTTGAGCTTGTGTGTGGGCCCTGATGTTTTAGGCCTTGACAGTGGACCTTGATATTCTGTGTTTGCTTGGAGTCTTACCTACTATTTTTTTTTCCAGTAAAGATATTGCAAATTTTCATCGGCCTAAAGCTTCATGGTATCCCCATGATAATGAGGTGGTACTTAAGGAACAAGGAAAGTTGCCCACACAGGGCCCAATGAAAATTATATTGAAAAGCTTGGGAGGAAAAGGAAGTAAACTTCATGTCGATGCTGAGGAGACCGTTTCTTCTGTCAAAGCAAAAGCTTCGAAAAAGCTGGGTTAGTGAATTTATTTACTAAGTTTTATTTGTCATTGAAGTTTTTTAAGTTCTTGAATTTATGATAGTCTACTTTTTGTTTTGCATATTTAGATTTCAAACCATCTGAGCCGGTGAAATTTTTTTATTCGGGGATTGAGCTTGATGACAATAAATCTCTTACTGAGCAAAATGTTAGACCAAACTCCTTGGTGCATCTTGTTCGTACTAAAATACATATGCTGCCAAGGGCACAAAAGGTTCCCGGTGAGAACAAGTCATTGCGTCCCCCTGGAGCATTTAAGAAGAAATCCGATCTTTCTGTGAAAGATGGCCATGTTTTCCTAATGGAGTAAGTAAGTTAATTATTGTTTACCTATCAAAAACAAAAAGAACATAATCAATGCTTCTTTACAAAATCTTTTTGGTATTTATAAGTAATATCTTTATATATCTTGTTGTACTTCTACTTGAACAATTGTTTCTTGTTTCCAGAATTGTTTCTTAAGTATTTTTTATTTGTTGATGATGGTGGACCAACAGCCACTACCCTTAGAGTGCGCTCTTGCAGTCTTGCTCATCTTCTATATAAATTTCTTTTTTACACATAAAATTTGGCTGGACTTGCTGATTTTTTTTCTTGATAAGTTTAAGTTCACTTGTAACTACCTTATACAATGGATATTTCTCTATTTGTAGTCAATTTTATTATTGGATTTTCAGGTATTGTGAAGAAAGACCTTTACTTATCGGAAATGTTGGAATGGGTGCTAGACTATGCACTTACTACCAGAAATCGGCCGCAGGAGATCAAAACGGAAGTTTGTTACGCAGCGAAAGTACTGGTCTGGGGAATATTCTCCCCCTTGATCCTGCTGATAAATCTCCTTTTCTTGGAGATATAAAGCCCAGTTGCAGCCAATCTTGTATAGAAACTAACATGTATAGGGCCCCCATATTTCCGCATAAAGTGTCGTCAACTGACTATCTGTTGGTTCGTTCCCCAAAGGGAAAGCTTTCTATAAGACGCATCGACAGGATCAATGTTGTTGGTCAGCAGGTAATTTGTGAAATCCTAAAATTAATTTGACTTAGTTTAATATTTACTAATAAATTTTGTCATTAGTAGTAATTTTCATGTAGTTTATGATTTTCACGATTGTATTTTTTAAAACAATAAATAAATTTAACATTATTTTTAAATTTAGGATTTCAAAAATTGACTAAGCAAGTCAAAATTCATATCTTTTTTTGGAACTAAGGGAGTAGTTTGATATTTCTAATATATTTGAGCATTGTTCTTGTGTAGGAGCCTCACATGGAGGTAATGTCTCCTGCATCCAAGGGTCTTCAGACGTACATGATGAACCGGCTACTGGTTTACCTATATCGTGAATTCCGTGCCGTCGAAAAGCGTGGATTGCGCCGCCCTTCCATCCGAGCGGATGAGCTGTCTGCTCAGTTTCCTAATATGTCTGAAACCTTCCTTCGGAAAAGGTTAAAGCACTGCTCTGACTTGCAGGTAGTAATAATATTTCCCTTGTCTGTATTATAAATCTAAGCTAATTTTTCTTTTACATTTTTTTTTTGTTTTGTTTCTTCCAAAATGACTTGATGCTTCATTTACATCTGAATTTTTCAGAAGCAATCTAATGGTCTGTATTGGGTCATGAGGCGCAATTTTCGTATTCCATTGGAGGAGGAACTGAGAAGAATGGTAACACCAGAAAATGTAAGATTTCGTTTGTTTCCTGTAAAACATTTCCGGAATTTCCATTTTCTCCAATCGTTGTATAATTATTGCTATTACTATTATTGTTATTTTCATTCTTATTGCTCTGTTTGGCCTTAGGTATGTGCCTATGAAAGCATGCAAGCTGGAGTTTACAGGCTTAGACGTTTAGGAATTACCAGGCTGACTCATCCTACAGGTCTTTCATCGGCAATGAATCAGTTGCCAGATGAAGCGATTGCTTTAGCTGCTGCATCACACATTGAGAGAGAACTTCAGATAACTCCATGGAATTTGAGTAGCAATTTTGTCGCCTGTACCAATCAGGTAAATAAACCACATCAACCTAGTTTTGCGTATTCTTCTTTTTCTCTTTTATATATATGTATGTACATATACATACATATACATATATGTATGTATATATATGTATATATGTATGTATATATATATATATATATATGTATATGTATGTATATGTATATACATATATACTTCTCAAAAAAAAAAGAAAAAAAAAGTTCAATTTATTTGGAGTTTGATCTTGTTTCATTTTTATTCTCAGGATAGAGAAAATATTGAGCGTTTAGAAATCACTGGTGTTGGTGATCCTTCTGGGCGGGGCCTAGGTTTCAGTTACGTCCGTACTGCTCCAAAGGCACCAATTTCAAATGCAATGGTGAAGAAAAAAGCAGCTGCTAGTCGAGTAAGCTCCACTGTTACGGGAACTGATGCTGATCTACGTAGATTGAGCATGGAAGCTGCTAGGGAGGTGCATAGATTTTTATTCATTTATTTATTTATTTATTTTTTCGTTGCATCTCTTTTCCTTTATATATGTGTGTGTGTGTGTGTGTGTGTGTACACAAATATGTGTGTGTGTGTGTAACACACACATCTATATTTGTTTTTTTCTCTCCCTTTTCCTTTTTTTTATTGATTTTGTTGGGGTGCATTATCCTTACAAAGTTTGATATTTGCAAATGGTAACTAACCAGTTTGCTGGTATGTATAGGTTCTCCTCAAGTTCAATATTCCAGAGGAGCAGATTGCAAAACAGACCAGGTGGCATAGAATTGCCATGATTCGCAAGCTTTCAAGTGAGCAAGCTGCGGCCGGTCTCAAGGTTGATCCAACCACAATAAGCAAGTATGCGCGGGGCCAGCGGATGTCTTTTTTGCAGTTACAGCAACAAACCAGAGAAAAGTGCCAGGAAATTTGGGACAGACAGGTTCAAAGTCTTTCTGCTGTTGACGGTGAAGAAATTGAGAGCGACTGTGAAGCAAATAGTGATCTGGACTCTTTTGCCGGTGACCTAGAAAATCTGTTGGATGCTGAGGAATGTGAAGAGGGAGAAGAAGGTAATTTTGAGTCCAATCATGACAATCCTGATGGCGTTAAGGGGCTTAAAATGAGAAGGCACCCTTCCCAAGCTCAAGCGGATGAGGAATTTGAAGACGAGGCAGCTGAAGCTGCGGAATTATGCAGGATGCTTATGGACGGTATGGAATCTGTTGCTTTGCTTGGTTGACTTTTTTAGTCAATTTGTGAATCCCAAATTAGAATGTTTCTGCAGATGATGAGGCCGAGAGAAAGAAGAAAAAGAAGATAAAATCTGTAGGGGAACATGCACGAGTGGCTCCAGGGCCACGGTTAGGCTATGGTTCTGAAAGCATAGAGCGAGTCAAGAAAACTAATGCAATTTCCAAACAAACCACTGGTATTGGGCAGCCTGATAGAATAATTGCATCAAAAGAGAACATTAATAGAGATTTGAAGGAGGTGTATAATTTGGCTTTGCTTTCCTTCGTTTTTATGGGTTATATTTTAGGCTGATTTAACAGTGATGCATTATCTTTTTTCGCTGGCAGGATGAAATGTTTTCCAGTAGAAAGAACTTCCCTGTGAAGATGAAAGGAAAGAAAAAGATTGACATTCAAGATATGGGTTTACTTCAAAAGAAAGTTAAAATTTTGGGAGATGGAATTAAGGTGAAAGATAGTTACTTATTTTATGTAGTTTTTTTTTTCCATTCATTTCGGATATCTCTTTTATATGAACCTAATTATTTGTCTTTTTCAAACCAGATTCTCAAGGAAAAGAAATCAGCAAGAGAAAGTTTTGTATGTGGAGCTTGCGGTCAGGTGTGTTTCCTAATGTGAGGATTTTGTATTAAATTCAATAATAATAATTAAATGAAAACTCATTTTAAATGTTTTATCTTCTCACGTGTCAGCTTGGTCACATGAGGACGAACAAGAATTGCCCCAAATATGGGGAAGATCTAGAAACTCAAGCTGAAAGTAGAGACCCGGATAAGGCATCTGGGAAATCTAATCCCGTGGATCCTACTGCTCTGCCCCAGCAGAAACCTCTAATTAAAAAGCTCATACCAAAAGGTGCGACAAAGATTCTTCTGGTGGAAGCTCCCGAGGATGATAAATCAAAGTCAAAGGCAAAGGTTCTGAAGGTCAAATGTGGGTCCACCACCGACAAGCTTCCTGACAAAGCCACTCCAGCTCCAGCCACCTCACAGATTTCTGACAAGCCCATGATGTCAGATGCTGAGACTCCAAATAATAAGTCAACAGTTAAAGTAAACAAAATAATTTTTTCCAAGAAGATGAAACCTGAAGATACACAAATTGAAACTCCCAAGCCATCTATTGTGATAAGGCCACCGACGGAGACGACAGATAGAAACCCACCTCGAAAAAAAATTATAATCAAACGACCGAAAGAAGTCATTGATGTTGACCAGGGTAGTCAGGAAGAAAGCACTGAGGTAGACGACTCAAGGAAGACCAAAAAAATTATCGAGTTATCGAGTTTCCCAAAGTACAGAGACCAAAATGCCGAAAATTTTGCGGAAACTTCCCGAAGAAAAAGTAAAGAAAATAATAACAATAATCGAATGTGGGAAGAGGAACAGAAGAGGAGAATTGCAGAGAGTAAGAGAGAAGAAAAAATGGTGAGGAGGCTTCAGGAAGAACAGAGAAGGAAGGCAGAGGAGCAAGAGCGAGTCGTCAGAATCAGAAAATACGAGGAGGTTATAAGAAGAGAGAGGGAGGAAGAAGAACGTCAAAAGGCGAAAAAGAAGAAACAGAAGATTAAAAGAAGCGATGAGTATTTTGATGACTTGCGGGTGCAAAGAACGACCGATAGGAGTATTCCGGAAAGAGAGCGGACAGGGAAGAGGAGGGTGGGGCCTGTGGATTCGGGAAGATATGGTGGTGCCGAACTTGCCCTACCTACAAAACGCCGTAGAGGTGGAGGGGGAGAGGTTAGTGATGCTTATCTTTGCATAATTATAGATACTTCATGTGTTCCACAAAAAGATCTGCATTTTGACTTTTGAAAGTCAATCCTTGAAAAACCTAAACTTCGAAGTTAACATGAGTGTGAATGTTGTGAACTACCTAAAAGGTTTTGCTCGTTAAAACATTTGTTCTTTTAAATCCTATAAATGGCTGTATTGAGTCGCATCAATTATAATTTTTAGGATCTAGTGAATTGATAAATTTGAGAAAGGGACTCATTTTTTGGAACAAAGGGAGTATCTAAATTTGGTATGGATTTTGTTCTGTTTTGTCTATGTTTACTACTCGACTGCTTGGACTCTTCGAAAAGAATGAAGTAACTGTGTTTTACAATTGAAACATGAAGACTGGAATAAGATGGCTGACAAGTTTAGTGGGAAGTATCTAGTAAGATTAGAAGCTCAAAGTCATAAAGTATATTAAATATTTTAGTAAATTAAAAAATTAAAACGTCTGTATCGTCCTCACTTGCATTCCATTTCTCTCGCTTTTCGGTTTTTGTTCCTTCTGTGACAAGGTTGGAGTAGGATGCCTATTATGACTAAAAGCACATATATTCTCCTTTTTTTATGTTCCTTTTGTGATGAGGATAGAGTAGGATGCCTGTTATGACCAAAAGCTCATGTAGACAAATAAGTTATAATGTACAAGCACACCTATAAACCTAAAATCATAATTCAAGGAAATGTCTGCGTAGTTTTTGCAGTTATCCTACTTAATTGTTTAGGGTATGTTGATTTTCTCCTCGGTTTGGGTTAGAATTTGTTTCCTAAAAACTTTGTGAAATTGCCTAGGCGCGAGTCAAACACCCTTCTGCCACAGGACTTAATCCCAAAAAGCCCGCACCTTATCACCAGGATTGGGCCTCAATAAATCAAAGCCCAAAATATGTGCCTCACCTCGTGCCTCGGCGCCTTTAACAGTTATGATGTCATCCAACATTATTGCATACAAACATACCATATACTAAAGTGCCGATGGATAAGGTACCCCATCCCCTATTATCCTATATCCACTTGTGGTTTCTAGTGTCTGTAGCAAAGCTAGAGGTCACTTTGGAGCTGTTTGTCACAACTTATTGGTACAGCCTATAGCTTATTTTAGAAAAAATAAGCTATATGTGGGGGTGCAACACATTATTACACAGAAAATAAAGGCTAGTGATGAGGAGCTTTTTCTTTCAGCTTTATTATGGGTTATCATCTTGTAAATATTCATCGAATTATCCTCACTAACCATGGCATATGACCAAATTTGCCCGTAAACTATTTTAAAATTATTTTTTGTAAATAAGCTGTTTAGAAAAAAATGTATCAAATAGATACGTCAGCATATTCTTAAGTTGCTAAATAAGTTATAAGTTGTTTTTGAATAAGCCGCAATAATATATTGAATTTAGCTACTATTTAGTCCACTGAAATGGTAGGAGGATCAAAAGTTATAAATATATATAATGTGGAGTATACTTCATCCGTTCCAAAATATAGGAGTATTTCAACTTTTGAAAGTTAATTTGTTGATTTTCAAATTTGAATTTGATATGAATTCATTTGAATATAAGGTGGTACAGTTGTAAGCTGCGTGAAAAATACTACTATTAATTATCAGACAAAAGGAAAAAGTATATCAAAAAATCAAGTTTATTCATGTAAAAATTGACTTTAACCTGTAATAGCTTGGTACGTAGGAAATGCAGTGGACTTCTGTCAAATGATTTTCTTCTGCATATTCTTTTTCCAACATAAATAAATATATTTTTCCTTAATTACAGGTTGGGTTGGCAAATATCTTGGAGAAAATTGTGGATACCCTCAAGGAGAGAACCGAGATTTCCTATCTCTTTCAGAAGCCAGTAACAAAGAAGGAAGCCCCTGACTACCAAAAAATTGTAAAGAAGCCCATGGACCTCTCTACAATGAAAGAAAAGGTGAGGAAGTTGGAGTACAAGAACCGCAAGGATTTCAGGCATGATATGTGGCAGATCTCGTACAATGCTCATATTTACAACGACAAGCGTAACCCTGGTATACCTCCCCTAGCGGATCAGCTTTTGGAGATTTGTGACTACTTATTGTTTAGCGAATATGACGAAAATTTGACAGAAGCTGAAGCCGGCATTGAATAAACCTAAGACTTGTTAGTATAACGCCCTTCAATTTCCATTTTTGGAAATATTATTTAAAGTATGACATGTAAGTTGTTCCTGTGATAAATTCTTTTCCTCTACCCTAGATTCTGCGGTTGTACAGAGAGATAACAGAAAAGAAAAGCGCAATTATGTATATTTGTGGACGGTTCTTTCTTGGGCAACGACAGAATATCCGGTGTTTTACAAAGGGAAGGGTAGTTCAGTCAGCTGCTTAATGTTCAGACTGTTCTTTGTGTTGTTGTATTTCATTTACCCCCGTGAGTTTTAAAATGGACGATAGGGGTGGAATTGGACAGGATTACCATGTTTTTTCTTGCTAAAGTTTTTCATCTACAGGGTATAAGATTTATAAATATTTTCTAATTCATATATCATTTTATGTTTTATAACAAAATAATAGTAATATAATAAAAATGATGTAATAGTTGTAATTTACTCTCTTTTGACAGAAGCTGCTTCTATAAAATAACAGAACATTAGAAAAAAAAAAAAAACACGAACATTTTTATTTGTTTCTTTTCTATTATTTTTTTCCGTTACTCAAAAACTCACAAAAGGGGCAGCAGGAATTGTGGAAATTGGAGGTGGGGTGGTGGTGGCGGCGGCTCTTGAAATTTAAATTTTGTGATAAAATTGGAGGTAGTTGTGTGAATTATTATATGAATTTGAGTATTACTTTTAACTATTTAAAAGTTAATGGTACTATATTTCTAGAATAACGCTCCGTTTATAAGTTTTGAGGTAAAGAAAAGAAAAGAAAAGAAAATAATAGAAAAGAAAAGAAAAGAAAAGTTATAATTTTTTTTTTCTTGTGTTTGTGAGTTTGTAACAGAAAGCTGAATAACTTATTTTCTTGTATTTGTGAGTTCAAAAGAAAAGAAAAGAAAAGATGACATGATACCATTTTATCCTTCAATTTCTTAAACTTTGTTTGTAAGTTTGGATAGAAAGGAAAACAACATAAAACTAATTAACACAAGAAATATTATAAATAAATAATATATTTTTATTTTTATTTTTAAATATTATATTTTTAATACATATTCAGTTTAAAAATATAAATAAATAATATATTTTTATTTAAAAATAAATAATATATTAAATTTTTATTTAAAAATAAATAAAATATTATAAATAAATAATATATTTTTATTTTTATTTTTAAATATTATATTTTTAATACATATTCATTTTAAAAATATAAATAATATATTTTTATTTAAAAATAAACAATATATTATATTTTTATTTACAAATAAATAAAATATTATAAATAAATAAAATATTTTTATTTTTAAATATTAGATTTTTAATACCTATTCATTTTAAAAATATAAATAAATAATATATTTTTCTTTAAAAATAAATAATATATTATATTTTTATTTACAAATAAATAAAAATATTTTTATTTTTATTTTTAAATATTATATTTTTAATGCCTATTTAGTT
>JAUMHB010043975.1:0-12489 GCA_032359685.1 Pittosporum tobira
ACTCTAATTACATCCGGCCAACTACAGAGCCTTTACAATTAATATCTACTTTGCTCAAATTAGAAATCAAAGCCGATTGTCTTCCTTAACGACAAACTCATGTCTTTTGTACCGCATGAGATGTATTATTTTAAGCTGCTAAATTGCTTACAATTTTCTTGACTCCCTGAAATATTTATAGGTCTGTAGCATGGTCCGTTCCAACGTACCACCTAAGAAGATGCACAACAAAAGATTGTTCCTCACCTGGTGATGTTGTTTGTATGGTTATTTTTAAGAAAAATCTTTGTAGTTGTGCTTCGAAATTGTTCGTTTAATGTTCTTTCTTTTCTTCAAAACTACAAAAAGAAGGTCGATCATACAAAAACTAATGAAACAAAAAAACCCGACCAAATGCTATAGAGGAGCAACTAAATCAACCAAGAAAAAAAAAAAAAAAAAAAAAAAAACAAACAATCAGGGCTTTACACGGGTTTGTAACCTAGTATATCTACACTCTATATTAATAGCACAACTCTAGTGCTGCTACTTTTTCTATTTTATTTTACATTAAATACAAAAAATAATAATAATCATATATAATAGACAACATTATAATAAATAATAATTAACCAACCTACACAATCATAACTCTGTTACAATTAAAATTAATATCTATCAAAATTTAAATGTATTAAAATTTATGCTATCCCCTCTTTATTAAAAAAAAATTTATTTTACTGATTTAGGTTCTCACTATAAGGAAAAAGGCTCGTTATGAAGGACAACTCCTTCACAATTGATTGTGTATTACTCACGATATGTTTTTTTTTTTTTTTTTTTTTTTTTTTGTGAAGAGGGTTCCTGACATTAGATAGCCTTGCAATATATATCTTTCACTAAGTTAGTCACTTATTGTGTTTAGTGAAGGAGATATGGTGAAAAACATTTTCTTCACAAAATAAATTTCGTGAGGATTGATTCCTTTTAGTGAAGAGGTGGCTTTCTTCACAAAAAATAATTTGTGAGAGATTATATTTATTAAAGTGAAGACATAGTAATATTTTGTGAAGAACTACCTACTTTTAGCGAGAAAGAATTTCCTTCACTAATTCCTTTGGACAATCTTTATTCTACTTTACTGTAATTAATTAATTAAATTCATCTAAAATAAAATAACTATTTTGTTTTAACCATTTTATTTCTGTATTCATTAAATTATTATATTATTACATGGTAAGTAATATTGTCTAAAAAAATTATATCTGTATGTGAATAAAATAAAAGCAGATACACATGAACCATATGAAAGAATAGATTTATTAGATCATTTCCAAATGTATGTACAAATACAAGATTATAATCTCCATATCCACCTTGTCCTTGCTGCATTCAATAGATTATAACATGTACATTTCCCTCACCACTTGCATTGGCTGCTCACCATTAAATGTAGAACAGTGTTACAATTGCCGCACTATATTAGCCCCCTTAATTGTCCTGCTTGTTAGGACCTCATATGTATCATTGAATGTTTCTTTAGATTTTCGGAATCAGATCTCCAAAGATGGACTTGTAGTCAATATCTCATTATGAGTATCATCATTCATACTTCATGATCATCAAGATGCGGCATAGCCGTCTTAATTTCCATTGACATTATCATGAGTCTTCTTGAGGATCCCAAATTGTTTACCCAGATGGTCTCCATATGTCAAAACCCCTGATTGTCTCACTAGTCCTGGAACTAAAAATTGTAAAGTAACTAAACTCATTACTCTGTACAAGATGAAGATTATAGAAAATTTGTATTTACACTTGATAGTAAGAAGTTAAAGAAAACTCAAAGTACTGGCTGTATATTCAAATCCATATATACACGATTCAAGTAATATAAAACCACAAAATCATTAGAAGTGTGCGATTAAACTAAAAAACTAATATCAGATTCATAGCTACCTGCCTAATCCCTATGTGAAGATCACCTTGATGGCAAAGATATAGTAGCCCCAGATATAATGATTGTGGTGTTGGTTTTGGGTTTATTGGCAAATAATTTGTTTTTGGTACAAAGAAAATGTTAAAAGCTATTCAGATACGATAACAAGGTAAGTAAAACTGACCATTGAGAATAAAGGTTCCAATGTCATCACAACACACACTATGCATATGCAGAAACACAAAAGCATCACCATGTGTCATCAATCTCCAATATCCAAACACCTCTGTTCAAGTTTCTGCCAACACATT
Organism: Pittosporum tobira; assembly: GCA_032359685.1. Lineage (NCBI taxonomy): Eukaryota > Viridiplantae > Streptophyta > Magnoliopsida > Apiales > Pittosporaceae > Pittosporum > Pittosporum tobira. The sequence continues at coordinate 2,230 of JAUMHB010043975.1, forward strand.
TTATCATTGAGCACAAAACAAAAAAGATCATCTTAAAAACATGAAAAAAAACTATTGAAAGAAATAGAGGAAATATGTGAGACCCCAGAAATTCAAATAAGAGTTTATGTACATTAATTATGTGTGAACTACTTGAATGGAAGAAAAGTGTGGTTATTATTTTTGTTGAATTATGTTTAAAGGTTAAGAGAATAAAATTGGTATTATTAATAGTAAAGAGATTTCAAAATTTATTTTAAGTGTTTTATGGATAAATTAATGTTCTTTTCTTTGGACTTGGACTAAAAATTGTGGACAATTATTTTCAATAAGCTTGGATTTAATTTATAGACCAAAAGCAATTTAAGTTATGAACCAACCTAATTTTAATGGATATGGACTATAAGTTATGGATCAAGGGTGATCAAATTCATGGACCAAGCCCACCCATAAGCCAATGGCGAGATTTATGGCCTAGAATGACCCAAATAATTCATAAAATTTTGTGGGTGGGGGGATTATAATTTGAAAAGTTAGAATGTAAAAAGACTAATATGCCACTTGAGGTGTCAACTTAAGATTTCTAGCTTCCTTGAGAAGCTTGGAGACATGGCAAGCAGTCATGGTTGCTAAATTAAGAAATGAACATTTGGCTTGTAGTGTGTCAAGAAGGAAGTGATCAAATTAAAGTGAGTGATCCAAGCCATCCATTTTATCCAACGATTGATCATGGTAAGAAGGAAACAAAAACCCCTTCCCCCTTAGTGAAGAATTCAGCCAAGAGTGGGAGAGTATATTTGCTTTATTTTCCTTGTCCAATTGACGAGTAGAGAGAAAAAGAGAGAGAATAAAAGGGAGAAACCAAAACCAAGAGGAAATCATCTATTTTCAAGCCATAGCAACCAAGATCAAGCTTATAAAACTCAAACCCTAGCAAGATCAATCAAGATCACCACAATATTGAGGATTATTCCATTGGAGACCAAATATAAAGGGGGTGCAAGGAGGCCTAGTGGATTGAAGCTTGAAGTTTGGCTTGAGATCACCAAGTGGGAAGGTTGAGATTACCAAGTGGGAAGGTATAACTCTAAACCTAACTCAAGTTTTGATTGTTTTAAATGATAATTCATGATGTTACTTGATTATTTGATTATTAGTTGGTTGATGGAAGTAACATGCTTGATTGATTAGTAGATAGTTGATTTATGCATGGAGAAGGATGGGATTCATGTATTGGATTATTGTTATTGTGGTGTTTGATTGGGGATGGGATAATCATTTATGGGATAATCATTTATATGTTTAGCTAAAGAATTAATCAAGCCATGTTGCATGTGTTAAAGGACTTAAAGGAAAGTAATGAAACCATGGATTTAAGATTTGGTGATTTTATGAGTTAGTTAGTTAAAGTGATGAACCATGCATGCATGCTGGAAATTTGAAAATTTGAATATGCATGATGTTGGAAAAATAATATAAAATAATTTATGGATGCATTTTATGAGAATTGTTTTTCAAAACATAATTAATTAGTTTAGTTTGTGTTCCCTGAGTTTTATCCAAAATGGAGGTCAATTGGTATTTTAATAAGTTGATGGAAGGGGACTACAGTAGCTTCTAGCAGAAACAGAGAAATTTGGAATTTTGCTCAACTTTGGAAATTCATGAAAAATAATCCATTTGTCAAAAATTCACGAAATTGTTATTGGGAATACTTAGACAAGTTTATAGTGTTTCTGGAAAGTTTTAGCTCATTTGGAGGTGGTTTAATATTTTATTAAAATGTCCAAAGTACACTGCAGTAAACTCACTGCAAAGCAGAATTTTCTGAAAGTTTACCCGACTTAAAAAAGTCATAACTCATTCATAATTAATCGAAATTGAGTCATTTTTGAGCCTATATGAAGCTCTGGAAATGCAGTTGTGACATTTCAGATTTTCAAAATAAATGTAAATTATTATTTTGGAGGATGGAAAATGATATTTTAAATATTGTTTAAGGACATTTGATGCATGGGAAGTAGTATTATTTTTAAGGATTTACATTTTTAATTGAGTTTTAGAATGTATAATTAATTATTTTTGTGTACTTGAAAATTTTAATTAGTGAACACAGGAACTAAATTAGGGAAATTAAGTGTAATTGATTTTCTTTTCAAAGTGGTGCATGGCTGGATTTATGGGGGAAATAAAAGAGGGAATTTTATTTAAGAAACACTATTATTACATTATAAGTTAAAAAGAGAGAAAGTTCAGAAAAAGCATATGAGTAGTTACATCATACGTACCACGAGATGCATCTTTGCTTCCGTACTCTCTGCAGTTTTTGTCCCAATTTATCAAAATCATTTTGCCGAACAGTTTATGTGCACATCATAAAAATTCCCAATTAATCCAAATTCCTTTGGAAGAGATGCAACATGAACCTGAGAAAAAAGGATCTCCTGAGTTCTACTGAAAGTAAACACAAGATCAATTATAATTCCTCCCACTATTATTTTGTAAGAGAAAACCCAGATAATTTTCTAACCTTAAACAAGAACCATGGGTGGAAGTTTTATAATATATAGAGAGAGTATTTTAGGGTGGTCTCCTTTCGGGGTTATAAGAGAAAGACTCCCAAGTTTAGGTTACCTTTAAAAAGAAGAAGAAGATTGTTGTTGACAAGAAGAATGAAGCACAACCTTCTATTGATGAAATTCTTGAGGCAAATGAGCCTAAGTTTGTCGTGAAATTAACCTTTGTTCCTAAACCAGAGATTGCTGCTGAAACAGAGGTTGCTACTGCTATTGTCACTACTGCTGTCACAACAACTATTCCATTTACTATAGCTCAAGTCCTCCCAGTAACTTCCATGGTATGGCATAATCTTTCTAGCATTTTTGATTCATTCTTTGACATGCCTATTTTGGTTGGAAAGTGTTTATTTAGGCAATAGCTGAGGAAGATCACCCAGCCCAACAACAAGATAAGCTATTTAAAAAATATTCTAAAGTAGATCAAGTTTGGCTATCCTGCTTTCACCAACATTATTCTTGTTGAAGTGAAGAGCATTACCCTTGAAGACAAGTATGTTGAAGGAAACTTCCACACCATTCATTTAAGAGTAAGGCTATTGCTAAATCTGCCTGGCATTATTGAATGATCTGTAGCAAACCTTAAAGGCACATGGACCCCTGCTGCAAATAAAATCTTCTCAAGTTTTTCTATCCAGATTTTCAAATTCAAACTGACTGAAGAAGAAGTTGCAGTGGGAGCTGGCACTGAGTATCCTTCATCTACTACAACCATTATTGCTGCCATGGACTTAATGGAGATTATGATACCCCTACACTTCATGAAGAAGCTATTTCCCTTGTGGCTGATGAGATCATTGACTCTATTGCCAAAAAGCTAATAAAAGAAGTTGTTGAGTCAGTAATAAATGAGATTATAGTTTCTGAGCCAATATCTTTAATTAATGATTAGCTGAAAGAAGAATTTTTAGATTTTATTCATCTGTATAAGATAGACAAGCTGATATGTCAAGCAATATAAGTGATCATTTTAACATTGTGGCCAGTTGATCTCGAGACACTTCTTGTAGAAAATCCAATCCCTAAAACTTCAAGAGAATCTACCCTTGTGTCAATTACAACAGAACCTTTAATTCTGGTTACTGCATTAATTCTTGCTACTATACTGCCTATTACTTCAAGCCTTGTTATTGATACACGTGCTGAAAACCCTGCTACCAACACTCCTCCATCAACTCCTCTTATTGTTGTTACTTCGGCCACTCCTATTAAGCTGAATTAGGATGAAGCCACTCATTCTCCTATTACCATTTCTTTTGCACTTAAGGACACTGACCAAAATTCCGAAGAAAAATAATAATAAGAAGAAGATGGAAACTGCTTCTGATACTTCCCACAATTTAACACCAAAAACTAGGAAAACATTTGAAGTTAGAACTTTTTCACAGCAAAGTAGAACTTCCCAAAGAGATGCTGCCAATAGGAAAGTTTACCATTCTTCCAAGAAAACTTTACACACCTTTCACTCATCAGATGAGGGAACATATTATATAAGGCCTCCAACTTTCTCTCAGCTCATCTATTTTGAAAACGTTTGTGGGCTCTTTCACTTTTGATGCCATTGTGTGCTCCTTATTATATGAAATCAATGAGAGATACAAGGCTGTTGAAAAGGACAATAGATCCTTGAGCTCAAAAGTTGAAACCATCAAGAGTTTTTAGTTTGACATGGAGTAAAAGGTGGAAGAAATTGACAGACTCTTCAGGAAGTCGATGAAAGACTAGATAACTCTGCAGCAGAGAAGGACAATGATCAAGAATTACTCCTCGATAGTAAAAATGACACTGACAAGATTAATGAGCATTAATGAGCATAATGCCAAAGAGGGGGATAGGAGAGATGCTAAGCTTGATACTCAACCAGCAAAGCAGGAGGAAGAAGAAGCAAAAGCAAAAAAATGCAAGAAAACAAAGATAAAAAGAAGAAGACAAATTGAAGACCCTGCTGTCTTATTTATTTTTGCCTGCTGTTTCAATTTATTTATAAACACTTGTAAACATAGCTTTTCGTTTATCTCAAAGAATTTTTTCTTTGTAATACAATTATTTTATCTTTCTTTGCTGTAATATTTTAGAGGCTTCGACATTATCAAATTGGGGGAGATTGTAAGTCTTGCTATTTGATAAGATTTGATAATACCTTGCTGTTAGGTTTCACCTTACCGTTATAAGGTTTTCCATGTATTTTCTATGTATTTAAAACAACAAATCTTCTGTAGCGATGGATTGAAAACAAAAAAACTTTTTAAAACAACAAAGGATGGAGTCCAAAGCAAAGTTGATAGTCGACAGCAGATATATTGAAGAAACAAAGCCGTAACAGAATGCCAACTATCATTTTGCAAGTACAAATAGTACGAACACCATGGCTACTACCTTGTCTCCTGCTCATAATCGTTCCAGAATTGAACGTTGAAGATAGCCGATAATTAAGAGATGACAAGGAGGGATTCTAATGGGAAAAACTCCAATGAGAAGATTTCTTGGAGTATAAATTGAACACTTAGCAAATCGAGCAGTGATTGAATATTTTTAGAGCTAAACCTCCGCTGCTATTTCAAATATCCAACACTTGACAAAAACCTTTAAAACACCAAGAAGGCTAACTAGGTTGATTGTTATTGAAAGGATGATTTCAACTTAGGAGAAGAGAGTTGGTAAGCTCCTGCTGTTATCTGTTATCTGTAAATAGCTCAAAATGAATTAAGTTGTATATCATTCCTTGAACTTAATGATTAATTGATATTTTTTAAATACTTAGTTTTTATATTGTTATTGCTCTTTACTTTATCATTATTGTTGTGAATGTGTACCATGAATAAGTTATCTGCTTGAAATAGTGTAAGGGGGAATTTTCCGCTGCATTGTAACAAAATTAAATTAAATTTAGTTTGTTGTAGCAAACCTTGCTGACAGCAAGACTTGCAGGAAAAGACAAGAAGGAATTTTCTAATAAACTAAGTTTTGTTGCCACAAGTTCAAAACTAAACAAAAGATTTACAAATAGACTATCCACTCCCCCTCCCTCCCTCAAGTTTATTTGGTGCTTAAGTGGACCTTAACATGTTCAAAACTTGTTTGCGATATATTTTTTATTTTTTTTATCACTATTACAAGTGCCCATAATTGACCTCTACCTCCGCTGCTAAAATTCTAAATCAAATTCCATAATCATCCAACAATTCCAAATCAATCAAACCTACCAAAATTTTGGTTTCTTTCCTGAGATACCCATCTCTCAATTTTATCTTCTAATTCTTTTATTTGTGTTATTTTAATTTCAATAATAATTCCTTCAATAGTAATTCCTTCAAGATGCATGTATGTATGTATGTATGTATGGGTCTCATTAGGGTAGAAAATGGGATGAGATTTCCTAAATATCACATGTAAAATTTATTGTCTAAATATTGCGAATTACCGTCATCCGCTACTAGTAGTAGCAGATGGTATAAATACTAATCATTGGGATCAACACATATATCTTGTATGAGATGAAATAGGAGCTTCATCCCATGCTGTACTTGGATGAAGGCTTACATACATGCATATGTGTGTGTGTGGTGTGAGTGTTATAATTAATCATCGAATACCAGATTCAGTTATCTAAGGAGCCCTAGAGGTAGATCAGATTTCCTTGAGATGCCTAAGGAAATGAAGAAAGCATTCATGTCTGACGATATACATAAACTGATAAGATTTGGTACTATAAATTAGAGGAGAGAGTTATAGTTAGGCATGGCAAATGGATGGTTAAGGATGAATGTGGATGAACATAAATGGATTTGGGTATATTTAGATTGGATTAAAATAGATTGAATTTTACATGGTTGATAAATGGATAAATATATATGGATAAGGATGGATATGGATAACCTATATCAACCTCAAACTTCATAGACCATTTTTTTGTACGTTTATCAAAAATATATTAATATACCCCTTGTTGGGAAATTTTCAATGTCACAGATTTAATGGTGTAAAATTTTTATAATTCCAATTGTATTTGAGTCTTGAAAATGTAGGAAGAAGAAGAAATGGAAAACAAAAATAAAATAACCTATATAAAAGCACAACGTGGCAACAACTTGTTGCATGATGAATACTCATTTTGCTAAGTTACACATATAAATTACACGTGTTCAACTACATATATAGTTAGTATATGTTAATTGGTTCAACCACTAACCATCCAATTAAATCCATTTAATTTATAAAACTATTTAACTCAATTTATTTATGAACCTCTCTAAGTAATTTCAATCTGTATCTATTTAACATTGGATGATTTTTGACATCCATTGGATTGTTGTCCATTTTGCCAAGTCTAGTAGTAGCCAATTCTTGAGGGATCAAAAGCAACTTGATTTATGGACTAAGACCAAACCAAGTTAAGAACCAAGCCCATGCATGACATCATACCCGAAATTCTAAGGAAAGCCCAAAGTTTGCTTCATTTTTAGTGGGAAAGAATTATTTTTAAAAAAAATAATTAGAAGTGGAATGACTAGTTTGCCCATTTAGGTATCAAGTACTTGAGGATGGCTTCCTTGGGAAGCCTTTTGTTGTCATTTTTTCCTTCATGAAACCATAAACAAGAGAGAAGTCACAAGTCAAGGTATCAAGCAAAAGGATAGTCAACTTAAACTAGTTGGTCATCACCACTTATTCCACCAAAGACCAAAGAAGATTTTTTTATTCCCTTATGAGGCTCACGGATTTGGGGGAAGGTAGAAGTCCTTCATTTTTTTTAGCTTCCAAGTAAGAGAGAAAGTTAGAAAGAGAAAAGAAAGAGAAAGAAAACCTAAGAGAGAAAATTCCTAGCCCAAGCAAAGCAAAATTGAACTAAGACCAAGCACATATAACCCTTTTGTACCTTAGATCATAGTACGAGCCTATAATTGAAGATAAAATTGGAAGGGTAACCATATCTAAGGAGCTCAAGGAAGGGGCTTAAATTGTTGAAGTGGAGCACCTTACTTGCAAGTAACCAAGGAAGGTAAAAAAACCCTAATCTAGCTTATGATTTTTATAGTATGTGAATATTTATAATGATGATTTAATTAAAGAGCATGAATGATAGTACATATGATATATTAGTTGCTAGCTTGCATGATTAGTTGGTTAATATAGTTTTATTGGACTTTGATATGGAGGAGGATGGGAAATCATGTTGGTGTTTGTTGTTGTGGTTGAATTGATAATTTAAATTGCTTAGTTGAAAGTCATGATATCATGTTGTACATTTTAAAGGACTTAAAAAGAGAGTCACGAAATCATGGATTAAGGACTTGATAATTGTATAAGTTGGTTAGTTAAAAAAGGAAAACCATGCATGCTGGAAATTTAAAAATTCGAAACTGCTGCTTACGTTTGAAATATCGTCTAAAATAATTTAAGAATGTGTTTTTCATGAAACATTTTGACAACATAGCTAACTTAGTGAAATTTTATTTTTCAGAGTTTTATTCAAAACGGAAGTCACTTGGTATTTTAATAAATTGTTATAAAGTGACAGCAGTAGCTTTTCTGTAGAAACAAAGTAATCTAAAATTTTGGTCAACTTTTAGAAATCATGGAAAATAGGGTATTTATCGAAAATTCACAAAACTCTTTCTAGATATACTTGGATAATTTTAAAGTGTTTATGAAAAGTTTCAACTCATTTGGAGATCATTTAGTATTTTTATAAAATTGCCGAATTGCACTGCAATAAACTCATTACAGAGTATAGGTTTCTGGAACTTTACCAAAATTTGGAAAATCATATCTTATTCATTATAAGTCTTGATTGAGTGATTTAAGTGTCCATGTGAATCTACTAAATTCTAATTTCTAGAAAAATAGGTAATGTTAACAAAAAAGTTGTACATAATAAGTTATACATGTTTAAGTCCAAGGAGTATAGAACAGAATTTTCTGGAACTTAGTCCAACTTTAAAACGTCATAAATTCTTCATAAGTGAATGGAATGAAGTCATTATTGAGTCTATATTAAGCCTTGAAAGTGTAGTTTTTGAGAAAAATAGGTTCGTCAATAAGCGGTGTATGAAACAGAAGTTATATAGATTTAAGTGCTACTGACTTAATAAAACTGGAAGTAGGAATTGGTTGAATCAAGTCATGGAAAGGTTATACAGTTTTAAGATCCATAAATTGATTAATTTGAAGTTGTTTATGAATTTAAGAATTTATTGAAGGGTTAGAGAGGGCATTGAGGATAATTTAGATGGAAACGGAGTAAATGAATGAAAATGAAAACGTAAACAGAGGCAAGAACGACAAACTCATCTTGGAGTAAGTTGTGTAACGTTAGCAAGGCAAGTACACTTCCACTAACCTTTCTTTTATGAAAAATTTATTGTTACAATGTATGTAGTTTTCATGGTTATGTCACGCAAATAAGTTTATTAGTAAATGTATTAATGAGAAGAATGGAAAAAGTGTTTTAAATAAATACAAAACGATGATCAAGTATGCCAACCGAGTATGTATTGGTTATTTCCCTGCAGTTCAATTAGATTTTGTATTTGACTAGATGAGTATGATGTAGTATAGTCTGAACATTAAAGACTCGTTCGGATAGATGAGTACGATGGTAGTTCGGTCAAACTTAATGTTCGGTTTGGGTTGTGTATTCAGATTGAATGAGTATGATGGTAGTCTAGTCTGGATTTTGTGTTTGGACTAGATGAGAAAAGAATGTAGGTTGGCCATAGTTGTTTATTTGAAATGATATTAGTTAAATAATGTTTAATGTTCAAAAGTTATAAATTTCAAAAAACGATTTTATTGTAAATAAAAGCGCTTCATAATTTAATACTTTATTGTTGAAATGGTGTACTTGCTGAGCTTATTTGGTTCACTTTTTTTATATTTTAAATATTTTATAGTTATAATAGACTAGGGAGAAGAACTTAAGTGTGAACAAAGAACGAGAGCTGGGGATTTATGTAGCCCGAGATAAGAGGTTTAAAAGCGAGTTGTTGGAGTTTATCAATTTTCTAATAATTATTGATTTTATTGTATTCGGATTCTGCTACATCCAAATAGAGCATAGTCTTTTATTTAGATTATTGACTATGAAGATTAATGGTTGTATTTTTTATGACCGATTTCTGAGTTTTACGGAGACAGGGGCGTCACAGATGGTATCAGAGCAGTGGGCTAATGCAAATCCCCAGTAAATGAGTGAGAGACATAGAACATTAAGAAATATGAGGGTGATGAGTTTGATTTATTTAGAAATTATTTGGTAAATTTTAGGGCCTATTTGAGGCAATTTTGAGATAAAAATAATGAGAAAATAATATTCAAACTATTAAACGACATTGATGATGATCCAAATTTAAGAACGGATATTGGAGTAAATATAAAAGAGCAAGAATATAGGTTAACGAAAGGTTATAGTAGCGTTATGATATTTCATATAGAATTGAGATGACGTATGCATGATCTAGATATGTATTTTAGTATTAATTAAACCCTGACTATGATTTAAAACCTTCATATAAGGAGGAGTGGGTATTGGTTATTATTCATGTTATGTTATATTTCAGAAATGTCACCAGGAAGAGAGGAATAGCTTGCTCAAAGACAAAATCAAGCAGGACAACTAGCCCAAAATTATATGTAGCAATTTGTAGAATTACTATGCGATGCGTTATTAAACACACCTCGACCTGTACAAGGAAACCCCACTCCT
>JAUMHB010043986.1:0-38821 GCA_032359685.1 Pittosporum tobira
AACATTTACTTCTATAACATAAATACTTGAAGATGAAGTCTCACTTCCTTTCTTCTTTTTCAGATCCTCCAAGTATTTTTTGCAATTCCTCTTCCAATGTCCATGCTCTTGACAATGGAAACAAACAACATCATCAGTAGGACCAGTTTTGGACTTGAATTTGGGCTTAGGTTTGTTGTCCCGATTTTAAACTGGGCCCTTACCTTTGCCTTTTCCCTTGTCCTGTTTCTTAAATATTTTCCCCTTTTGTACCATAAGAACATTAGGGGTTAGGTCCTTCTTGATGTTCTGTTCCGTAGTCTTAAGCATCTCATGCAGTTCAGTCAATGTCTTGTTGAGACTATGCATGTTATAATGTGCTATAATCATCAGGCAATGTCTGGAGAATGATGTCAGTAGCCAACTCTTGACTAATAGGGAAGCCCAATCTCTTCAAGTTCTCAACGTAACCAATCATCTTGATTACATGAGGACTGACGGGGCTCCCTCTAGCTAGCTTGCACGCAGTGAGGTCCTTTACAGTTTGGTACCTTTTCTGTCGTACTTGTTCCTGAAACAAGTTTTTCAAGTTAACAATAATCTCATATGCCTCCACGTTCTCAAATTGTTTTAGAAGATATGAGTTCATGATGGCTAACATCAGACAAGATGCATTTAATGCATCATCATTATGCTTCTTGTAAGCATTTTTTCAGCATGGGGAGCATTAGTAGCAGGTGTCTTCTTTGGAACAAGCTTCTGAAGGACATATTCGTTTTTCTCCTATTTGAGAACTATTCTCAAGTTTCTATACCAGTCCAAAAAGTTTGATCCATTAAGTTTGTCCTTCTTAAGGACGGATCGCAATGAAAATGTTGATGATTAATTGGTTGCCATTATATATCTACAACAAATATATTCAAAGTTTTAGTGACATGTTCATTAACGCAGTTTACAATAAACTCTCAATATACTTGTTGTTGTTAGTATCATTCTAAATGATAATATAGTGGGTCAAGATCCATATTACTTGAGTAAATTTTGGCTTAACCATCAAAACTTAGTTATTTAGGTAAGTAATTCCTTACTAATTATATCATATGCAACTCCTGGTTGTTGGAGTTGGCATCTCATGTCCCTGCTCACCAACACTATGCCTCAAAACCTAAAACCGTTTTGATGGTCTTTTTAAATAAACCAATCATCCCATATGGATAACCATTATCTATCCTGCTTAACTTGAATAGTCAATGATGCTTTACTTTGGCAGACCCATCTCTTAACGATTCAAGCCTTGATAGTCGTCAGATTGGTAAGACATCAATTATTACTTAATTTTGATGAGTAATTATTAATTATTTATACGAGTGATAAAAATATAATAATAAATCAGCATAAATAAATAAACGAATAAATAAATGTGATATAGTATGACCCATAAACTATGAAGATCTAATTTTCAAGCAATGCACTTGTTGTATGTAGATCACCATCCAGCTATCAGCATCTCTAATCAACTTGATTCTCCAATCACCTTGATTCTTCAATCAACATTACAAGTGACATGCAGGCCGTAATATAAAATTACAACGACACGCAGGTCGCATTTAATTAAAAATACCACGATATGCAGGCCGTATTTAATTAAAAATACCACGACACGCAGGCCGTATTTAATTAAAAAAACCACGACACGCAGGTCGTATTTAATTAAAATCAAAAATAACTATGGACCATACTATTCACCATGCATAATTATACAACACATAATAACACATATCATCAACATGATAAAGTATATGAAACATGTAAAATCATTTTTCAAAATACTGTGCGTAATCAACGCTTGGGTCAAGGGGGTTGCGCCCTCTTGCAAGGTCGAGTAACAGTGCCCCTCGCGGGGTATTAGGGGCAGCGCCCCTACGGCGGTCTCGCTAGCCGGTTAGCGAGCGGGGATCGAAGGGGCAGTGCCCCTCGCGGGAACTTTCGGAGGCAGCGCCCCCAAAACAAAGATTGAATTCATAATTCTTTTTGACAGAAAAATTGCCCTTAGATTAATCATATTAATATGAAATCCCAAGTCACTATATATCCAGATTAATCGAATTAACTGATATAAACCCTAACTGAATCTGTATTCACCACATGTTATCATTCAGATTAATCATCTATTAACCCTAACTGAGTTCACAGGTTATAATATGTTAATCATATAAACCATAATCGTGAATCATGCTTATAACAGATTATAAAAGTTAAATACAGATTAAGGCATGCGATCATATACACATATCTCATACACATATGAAACCACATATCGCTAATTATAATCAAAACTAATATATATCACATATATATATATAATATTTTGATTTCAATAAATCGCAAGCCAAGCTCTGATACCACTGTTGGGTTTCGGATCAGAAATCGATGCAGAATTTAAAAATAATTTATCCGATTCCCAGGAGCCATGCTTATATTGAAACCGAAATAGAAGATCGATTATACCTGAATGAATTTCAATGGAGATAAGAAGAACAGTTGCGTCTGGATCAATGTCAATCGCCACGCCTCTACTGGTATCCACACACACGAACTGGGCCCGAGCCTTGTACGTGCTAGCGCAGTTCTCCGGTTTCCTTCTCTCTAAGTGTCTCAACCTCGCGGTGATTTTTTTGGGTTTAACAAAAAGGCATATATACCTCCTTTTATAATCCACCTCTTTTAATCAGAGATACAAGAGAACAAGGAAATCCTAGTTGTCCGGCCCAATACATTATAAGCCCAGTTCGCTTAGTGTGCGACCTTGTAGGTTCACCTAACATTAGCAGTAGGCCCAAAACTCTTTTTCGGCCCACAAGTTATAAGCGGCCTCTAGCAAGACATTATAATTACCTAAGTTAGGTGAAGCTCGGTTTTTTCGACACAATCTTATCCATAACTAATAATAGAATACAATTTATGATTGGATCTTTGGGCATATCACTAACAGGAATAAGGTTCTGGTATAAATGAGGTTTTCCGTGAACAAAGGCCAACAAAACTAGTGAGGTTATATATTATTCTGCTGCTGAAGCTGAACTAAACAAGCTGCAGACAGTTAGCTATGAAAACAACCAGAGGGAGCTCAAGTGCTAAAGACATATATCGTGTTCAAACCTGTGACTCAAGAACATTTGTCTTAAGTCCACCGGTGCTGAATCCTGTTTTGGGTTCTATTTATTCTTTAACACCCCCACGTATGGGCATCTGCAACTTAAATTTTCTAATAGTTGGTAAAAGTGGTTTTATCAAATATGTGTGTGGGTGTGTGTGTAGTTGGTTAAAGTGATAAATCCCCTGTACAGTTTTGTTTATAATATTGTCAAAAAATATATTTCTCCATCAGCACTTTGGTGGTTGCACGGGCTATGGTCATGAAGAATCTGGGGGACGTGAAGCCCTTGACCAAGCTTTTTCAGAGATATTTGGTGCTGAATCTGCAATTGTCCGGTCACAGGTTTGCCATTGTGTTATTCTTTTGTTTGCTATTTCTTTATGGAACCTAATGTACTCTTAAAATACTTAGCTTCTGCTCAATCAGTTCTTTTCAGGTACTCATGCTATCACATGTGCTCTGTTTGCTTTACTAAGGCCAGGAGATGAGGTAAGCTATCTTCTTTTAGAATCTAGACACGAATCTAATAATCATTAGTACTTGATGAATGTGTGTGCTTAGACATCTTATGTTCTCAGCTCATGTTTTGCTAGAACATGGTTTAGACTGATCTAGTCATCAGCTTTTGGCAGTTGCTGGCGCTCCTTATGATACTTTAGAAGAAGTTATTGGAATCAGGGACTCTAACCGGTTGGGTTCCCTAAAAGATTTTGGAGTAGAATACCGGGAAGTACCTGTGGGTTTCTCTTCATCGTTTTTAAAAATTGATCTCTTATTCATTATATTTTATATTTTTGCATGTGAATGCAATACTCATCTTTATCATTTTCACAGCTTGCAGAAGATGGTGGGCTTGACTGGGATGCACTTAATGTTGCTTTAAAACCTCAAACAAAGTGTGCTCTCATACAGAGGTCATGTGGTTATTCTTGGCGGCATAGTTTAAGTGTTAATGAGATCAAAAGGGCGATTAAGATGATAAAGGTAAATTATTTAAAATATACTCTGGGGATGGCATGAATTATTCTTTCGGAATTTGTTGAATTGGGTTGGTTGTACAAGTAGGTGTATGAAGGTTGGAGATGAGTGAAATCATGTCTCCCCTGTCGGACCCTTCATTTAATCTTGATTGAATATAAATTAATTTTGATCATATGGTATGCCATGATTGCTATGTTTTTGACAAATGTTTGATCATTTAAAATCTATGTGAATGTTTTTCTCTTCTGCTGAAGTACCTTGTAATTTTCCCCTGTTCATTGTATCCCATTATGTTTATACAGATGCAGAATCCGAACTGCTTGGTCATGGTTGATAACTGCTATGGTGAATTTGTAGAAAACATCGAACCTCCTATGGTGGTACGTAATTTAGAAGAAATAGTATAAATAAAATGTCTTGGCCTAGCTGGGGTTTAACAGTATGTTAACCATGGAAAATAGGGTGCAGATCTAATTGCAGGCAGTTTAATAAAAAATCCTGGCGGAACCATCGCACCATGTGGTGGATATGTTGCCGGACGGGAAAAATTAGTGAAGGCAGCAGCGGCACGTCTCTCTGCACCAGGACTTGGGATTGACTGTGGTTCAATCCCTGGAGATATTATGCGATCATTTTTTCAGGGTTTGTTCCTTTCGCCTCAAATGGTTGGGGAAGCAATCAAGGTATCAGGTTATATTTTTGTAGACTATGTTGACTTTTTTCTTCTACCATGTCATGATTTTTATGTTGTTCTCTATTTTAAGGGAGGGTATCTGATTGCTGAAGTAATGGCAATGCGAGGGTACAAAGTCCAGCCACTTCCCAGAATACCCCGTCATGATACCGTACAGGTTTGCTTTTCAACTCTAAATTTGGAACGAACCATAACCGGCCTGGGTGGTTGCTACAAAAGCTTTTCTTTCATTTCCCATGGACCAATAACTTGTGTTTTAATGTTGTGTTTAGGAGTTATAGAACACAAGGTGATATGGCTAACATTAATCTTGCTGAACTATTCCGTTAAGTAACATGATGAAATTATACGTTCATGTTAGTAGGATCCGAAGCTTTTGTATCCCATTAAAAGATGGCAAGTAGTGTTTCATAAGCAGAAAGTAAGAAACTCAATTGCTTTGTGCTGCTTTCAGGCAGTTCAACTGGGAAGCCGTGAGCGCCTACTTGCTTTTTGTGAGGCTGTACAGAGGAGCTCTCCAGTAGGTTCATTCACCAGACCGGTTGCAGGCGTAACACCTGGCTATGCATCAGAGGTTTGGTCAAACTTTGCTTGTTTGTAATCATGCCATGTTTGGAAACTACTTTTCTGTTCTTCGAAATGTGTTTGGATGGACTTGCCAATCTGCTCTTCTGCACTAGCATGCATCACCGCTATGTTAGTTACAAATACTATCCTTTGAAGAAAATGTCTAATTATCTATGCTCTAATATTAGACTGTAAACTGGCTCTTTCATGTATTTAAGATGCACAGCATTTAATAATCCATATCCTTGAACCTGAATCTCATGTTCACTAATCAAATTACTTCTGTACTCTTTTACGGCAATGTTGTAGACAGATTTCTGTGGACTAAAGATGGGCATATCTTTCGTTTTTATCCTCATTTACTTTATTCTTGGGAAATGAAGGCCCGACAGAGGATTTACGAATATAAGCACCCTGGTGACTGCTAGCTATCTGGGGATCTTCAATAGACTAAAATTAGAAGATGTATTATACTGCATATTTCAGTGCTATTTATTTTTCTTTTCTTCTTCTAACTGAAAATTTTGTGGGTCTTTCTGCTATGCGGTTTGGAAGTGGTGTCTGTTTTAACTTTATGAACCAATTTTGGCATAATCTGGATTTTGGAGTTTTGCAAGTTATTTATAGTGGCTTTTCTAAGTTTTGACACATAGTTAACAATAATATATAGAGTTTGTGGGCTGCATTTTGTTTTCCATCGACTTTGTTTCCATATTCAGTAATTCTTCTTCTTTCAGTTTGTATATAGCTAAAACTATTTGTAATGGTATTAAGACATCATGAATCAGGTGGTCTTTGCTGATGGCACCTTTATTGATGGGAGTACAAGTGAGCTCTCATGTGATGGACCACTTAGAGAGCCATTCTCTGTGTTCTGTCAGGTGTGCACTTAACTTATTTCATCTTCCTTACCCAATCAATAGCTACACATCTAAGTTATTATACTAAAAGGGGATCAATGCACTGGATATTCTTAAAATAAAAACAAGGATAGAGTACTTGAAAGTAAATGTAGAGTAACTATTGGCTATTAATTTCCATCATTTCTTAAATTTTGGAATGCAGGGGGGTACCCATTGGACTCAGTGGGGACTAGTTCTAGGGGAGGTTTTGAAGTTTTTATGATTGAATGCTTTGCAGCAGAGAACACATTGGCATTCTTCTAAAAGAAAGTTACCTTTTCACCAGTTCTGGCCAAGTTATTTGATTATGGTGAACATGACAGCACAATTACGGGCACTTTCACTAAAATTGGTACCGACAACTCAAATTGTTTCTGAATGCAAGGTAAGAAATCTTTCTGTAGCTATCAGCCAAGAATACTAGGTCTTATAGCGAGCATAGTACAACGAGACGAGTGAGCTTTTAACAGGAATTTTAGTTTTAGTTATGCTATGACCATGCTATCCAAGCACACAATTAGAATATTGCAGTTCCGACTGCTGCAAGTTTTTAAATTGACTGAACTGCAGAGAGTAAATGAAGTATTTTTTAATCTCACAATTGGTGGTCTGGCTTGTCATGTTATTGTGGATCTGTCCCGATGCAATCATTTATCTTATATGGATTTATAAATGTAACTTTTACCATATAAAGTGCACTGGCGAAGAATTTTGAAGAGCCTTCTATATGTTCAAAATGTATTGGTTGAAAGTCATGTAGTCCCTATCTTTTATTTGAAGGATTCTGTTTTTCCATTAGTTGGAATTGCATGGGCATATATGCGCCTCTGTGCGTGTATTAATAGAGGAAAAATCTCATTCTTTTCTTGGAGCTGTGTTCATTTTCTTCAAGTCGAATTTTTGGAGTGCATTTGTGAGCAGATATTGCCACAAATATGTGAACTTATATGACAATACGTGTGCGTGTATTAATAGAGGAAAACTCTCATTCTTTTCTTGGAGCTGTGTTCATTTTCTTCGAGTCGAATTTTCAGAGTGCATTTGTGAGTAATGCTACACATTGCCACAAATATGTGAACTTACGTGACAATACATGGTTGGGTAGAAATTATTAGATGAGGTTTAGTAATTAATAATGCATTATACATATTCCAATTATAATTTGACACTTCACTGACAATGTCATTGTCATGATAATACATGTCAATTTCCTGCCATAAATGTACATACTCTAGATATCTTTCTTATTTTATTTTATTTATTTATGTATTTTATTTTATTTTTAACTTCCTCGTCAAACTATTTTGATATGTTGTTGTCATTGTTGTGTTTGATATGCAACAACTCTGGGAAACTTGGTGTTGAAATGGGACGAGATGCAGATGCAGATGCAGATGCAAATGCAAACTGGAAAGTCGAGTGCAGGAGCGAGTAACGGGCTTGAGAGGTTTGACTTGGTTGGAGGTCACTGTTGTAAAAATTTTAAGAGCAAAATAAATTGCAGGCCCAATGTAGGGTGTCATTTAGTAGTATTTAGCTAGTGACTAATAAAATTTGTAAGAAAGCCCAATTGTCACCAGGCATATTTACCATGATTGACGAGCCTTAATTTTTTGGGAATCAAATTAGACTATTCCTACATGACATGATCATGTAAAGATGAATTGTATTTCTTCGGTTCAAAAATTATATTTTAACTTATAATTTTTAATATAGTGTATTTGTTAAATATTAAAATTTAAATTTAAAATAAATTTATTTTATTTTAATTGATATTAAAGTTAATGTTGTAAATTATATATAAAGTGTTATTCTCTCCATCTTAAATTAATTTTAGTGAAATTGACAATTTTTAGAATTAAATTTGTACTATTTATTTAAAAATATAAGTGAAGTAAATATGATCATTTGAAACTATATATAATTTATTATAATTTCTATAATTTTAATTTCAATCATTATAATTTTGACTAATAAAGTCAAAAGTACGTATTTATTTTGGGACAGAAAATATCACGTACAAATTTTAAAATTTTAAAAAGTTTAACAAATGCATATATCGTATTCTGAATTTTAATATTTTAGAAGCCTAGTTTGATCAATTCAAAATTATTTATAATTTTAGAACTGAATCAGTAATAATTATTCATACAAAATCAGCATTTTTATTATATATTTTATTATATTTAAATAGTAGTCTTGAAAATTATTTTAATCAAAAAAATAATGATAGGATAATTACCATACATTGTTTTTCCTCAAATGATTTTGATCGATTATATATGTTATAAAGTAGTAAGTAATATCATAAACTCGTAATAAATCAATTGAGACCGTAGCTTATTCTTTTAAAAAGATTACTGCTAAATTTTACACTTACAAGATCGTAAATAAAAGAAAAAAAAATTACTATGTACTACCAAAAACAGAAATAATTTAATTAAATATGAAGTCCTTATTTAGCCATAGAGAAACAACTACAGATGTCCCCTCGGAGACATCTGATAATTTTTTTTAACAAGTTTACTCTTATTTGTTTTATGTTCTAAAATTACCAAAAATATAGTATATATATATATATAGAGAGAGAGAGAGAGAGAGAAAATGTATTTGAAAATAATTGTCCATTCCCTTTATTTGTATATTTGGTATGAATGTAACTGGATAAACCTAGCATCACATCACTGTTCTAAATTCTTGACTATCATTCCTGGCCATGGCATCGGTCTTACGATTTTCCTTTAGCCTTTCGTCCTTAAAGATCCTATTACATGATCATTCAAACACGAAAACAAGTTGTTTCCGCAAGGAATTCTCACAACCCATCAACTGTTACTCTCATTCCACATCAAAAATCGGTTCTGCTCTACAAAATGGATTTGGAAAGCGGGTTTATGGAGAGAAATCTAGTTTCTTGGGAGTTAAAGGAGGTCAAATTGGGATTTTGAAAAAAAGGGCTGTTCTAGTTCGATTCAATCGACTCAATGGTGACGAGCGCGGCGGCGGCGGCGGTTGGAAAGTTGACGGTAGGATATTGGGTAATCTTGGTTTAGCTGTTGCCTTGACTTATCTTTCTATGACTGGCCAGCTCGGTTGGGTCTTGGACGCAATTGTTTCCGTTGGGGTATAATTCTATTTCTCTCTCTCAATAGTTATGCAATACGGGACCTACATAGAGGAGGAAACCAGATGTGTATGATTGAGTTTGTTCTTCTTTAATACTCCATCCCTCCCATAAATATTTTGCAACAGTTTTGACTTTTTGCGGATTTTAAAAAATTTGTTTAATGTTATAATTTAAAAAAAAAATAATGATTGAAGTAGAAATATTATAATTTTAAAAAGAAAAAATAGTGATTAAAATGGTGAGGTATATAGTATTGATATTATAATTTTAAATAGAAGAATAATGATTAAAGTGGTGGGTCATATTTGATAAAATAAAGATAATTTAGATAATTTATATTATTGAATTTTCCAAAAAGAGAAATTGTAATTTTTATAAGACATCTAAAAAATGTTAAGTGTTGTAATTTTTATGAGAGGGGAGAGTAATGATTATGCCAAATGTGATCCAAAAATGGGAAAAATGTATTTAGCATTTATTGGTCCACAGTCGGCTGTGGACTCATAGTTAGCTGACTGATTTTCGTTCAAAATAAGATCCAACGACTATTATTTTTTGTGATTTTGCTATACAGGCATTAATATCCGCGGACGATAGCGTTAATAATCGTGAACCAGAGCCATTACCCAAACGTGTCCGAAGTGAAGTTTTGTTTCTCATAATCCACATTTATTAACTGCGAATTGTCTACAGTTAATAAATGCATACTGTTTCTTTTTTTTTTGTTTATCCATCAATCCACAATTAATAATTGTGAATTGTGAGAAGGAAGCAGAAACAGGAGTATCAGTCCACAGTTAATAATTGTGGACTAAGGTCCCGTTTGGGAGTGTGTTGTGTTGCGTTATGATATAGTAAAATATTTTTAATAGTAGAGCTTTTAGTAAAAGTACTTTGAAAAATAAAACTGAAAGTGTTTGGTTAAATAAAGATAAAAGTACTATTAAAAAATATTTAATTAATTTTTATATTAAATAATTTAAGACACTTTTAATTTTTGATTCAAACGCACTTCAAAAGTACAAATTTTCAGCTTTTACCAAAAACGCTTTGGAGTCTAAATGTCTACAATCTAAAAGTACTTCCAGATAATAACTAAACACAAAAAAAAATTTGAAATTTGAATTCAAAAGTACTTTTAAGCCAATACAACACAATTCCAAACGGGCTCTAAGTGTGGACTGTGGAGAAGACATAAACAAGAGCATCATTTCACATTTATTTTCTAATTTGATTAATTTATTTGATTATAGTTAATACAATTGTAAAAATCTTTAGCTACTTGAAAATTATTTTTAGTTAGCAAAATTCATTTTTTCAATTCACAAATAGATTTGTGCTAATTTAAATTTGAAAATGTTGAAAGTCGATTTTTAAAGATGAATAATATTCTTATATTTTACTTATAATGGATGTAGTGTCTTTTAAATAATTTTTTGTCAAAAACATAAATTAAATTAAATTTAAATTTATAAAATAAATTAAATTAAATTTCGTAATATTGTGAATTGAAAAAATAGCTAAAATAAATTGTTTTGAATTTCGTAATTAAATTAAATTTATTTTTTGTTTTTGACAAAAAATTATTTAAACTATGGAAGTGGAGTTTAGGTAAATGAGTCGTGAGGCTGCTGGGTCGGGGAGAACCTCTTCACAGTCCACAGTTTAATTGTGGACTGATGGAGAAACTCAAAAACATTTCAGGTGAGGTTATGTAAAAAGTGCAGTTCCCGGAATGTCCTGTTTTAAGGAAGAAAGGCTTCTATGGTTTCATGGTCGATAAAGTAAAGCAATCCATTAGCTCCTTTCTTTTGAATGGTAAGCTATATTTATAGATTTTCCCAACATCTAAGTAAGTGGATCTTCTTTTCTGAATTCAAAAAAACAGACGGTCCACAGTTATTAACTGTGGGTAGTCCGCGGTTAATAACTGTGGACCGTGAGAAACAAAGCTTCGCTCAGGGGCAATTGGGTAATTGCTCCGGTCCGCGGTTATTAACACTGCTGTCCGCTGATATTAATGAATGTGCAGCAAAATCACAAAGAAGGATAGCCGTTGGATCTTGTTCTGAACCGCTGAGATCAGTTGACCAGCTACAAGTCCACAGCCAACTCTAGCTGTGGACCTGGACCCGGGACCCATATACATATTTATATATATATATATTCTGATTTCTCTTTAAGGTCCACTATGACGTGTAAAATTTTGAGAGAGAGCAATCACGGTTGCAGTTTTCTTCTCTTTATTCTCAACTATGTCTTTTTACAAATTTTCTAGTCTGTGCGGCCAAGTTTCCTACAGTCAGTAGAATTACTTCTTCTTTTTTGGATGTAAATATCCCCTTTTTTTGTTTCCCAACTGTATCTATCATTCGCAACAAGTGACCTCTCACCTTTTTATTCCTATTTGGAGCTCTGACTAATTAATATTTTCTCACGACCAGCTTCTTGCAGTGATTCTACCGATGGTGGGTATAGGAGCTTTTATCTGGTGGGCTGGACGGGATATAGTTCAAGGCACTGTGAGGCTACTTTTACTTTTGTTTGTTCAGTTTCCTTGCCTGAAATTACTTTATAACATCCACTGCCTGTTTAATGTGGGACTTATAAAAAAAAAATGAGGGACTTCGTGCCTTGAAAAAGTCAACGTTAAGTAGAGTATATCATTGACTTAAAATTAATTATGCTGCCCATTTTCATGTTGCATTATAGGCAGCAAGATCTGCATGCAATCTTTGACATGGATGAAGTGCTTAGCCAGATTTTGTTAAAGGAGTAGAATTCTTTTAGTAACATTGGATGGTTCTAGTTTTACATTTATTAGTTTGCTGTGTGATGATATGTAAATCCTGGTACATAACTTTCAATCTTACAAAGCAATCAGTAATCACCACCATGAAATGATAAGATCCTCATCTTTATTGCACCTTATGGGGAACTAGTTATACATTAAACTCAATTCTTGTAGAGATCTTTAGTGTTCTAACATCAGATCTCTTCAAGATGCCAATGTTACTCTTTTTTCAAGTTCTCTTTGTTCATTTTTAAAGAGAAAACTGTTGTAACTCACCCAACTGCGCCTTTGATCAAAAAATAGTTGAGATAGGTTCGAAATAATTCCAATTCCCAAATGTAAGAGAAAACAAGAAACTACTTTTATTTGACGAAAATAAATTTTTCCTTCTGTTATCACTAATTAATTCTCTGGCTTACATGCAGTGCCCAAACTGTAAAAGTGAATTTCAGACTTTCAAGTAAGTTAAATTTAAAAACCTGTTATGTATTAATCCATACAAACTTTTACATAATAAGTTATTGAAAGTGGTTGTTTGATCTTTTGTTACAGATCTATGTTAGGTGATGACATGCAGCTTTGTCCCTATTGTGGTCAACCTTTCTCGGGTAATGGCACACCTGGCTCAATTGTTCTTTAAATTTCCTAAACTCAAATGACCATACATATCTTATCTCCAAGCCTGGCTGAAGTCTTGTAACCTTAACACCTGTCTCCATCATTCTTTAATAAGTTTAACTCCAATTGATTATATTAACACCATACGTAAATGTGGTCATCACTGCATCACTCAATTTCAGCCATAATTTGGTGTTGTAATAGTAATCTCCAGTCTTCCTATCATTTGTCTTAGTTTCTTTGTAAACATTTCTTAGACTGAATATATGTGCTCTTTTCTTTTCTTCAGTGGTCGGCAACCAGTTTGTACAGGACCCTGTTAACTTCTCCAACCAATCTACAACTTTTGATCAAGCATTTGGTGACTTTTCTCCTCGTTCAAAGAAAGGTGCTTCTTATATAAGTTTGTTGCTTCCTTTATCCATCTTTTAGATTTTTTAATGTTTAATTTTTTCGAAAAATATATCACTTTTAAACGGTTAATCAAATTTGAAAGGCTCCTCTAATTAATTTGTATTTAATTAGTTCAGATTATTATCATCGTGCCCAAGTAATATAACCTTCGGATACGATGCACCTATGTGTTCTATGTGGTTCCATTTGCTTTAGTGGATCTGCTGGTGCAGTGCAAGTCATTTCCACAATAGTTTGATAGGAAATCATATTTATGCTTCTCATCATGCTTTACTTAGTGCAATTCGTGCTCAGTCTTCCTTTAATAGGAAGTTCATGGTTCATACAATAACTTAAACCCGGAAAAGATGAAATTTGAGACTCAAAGTCGGTCTCCTCAAAAGGTAGCCAAGTCAACAATCACCTTCTATCTGTTGTGAATTAACCGTGTTTAGCTTCAAACCATCTTTCATTACGATAAATATTATTTGTCTTAAAGAATAGATGTAGTTTTCAATCCAGCGAGAAAAGTGACCGCCCAATGGAACAAAATGCATATAATCTGCCGGCTTAGATCTAAAATTAAAAATAAATCAGCAAAAATTGGTATTACAGGGTGAAACTCTTGTAAGCAGAAAATGTGTGGGCTTCCGTTGGGACAGGGTTAGAAAGGATCTAAGTTAACTATTTCCGAACAAATCATTTCTACTTTTATCTCCCAAATTTATTTTTTCCATTGTTAGTATCAGCATTTACCTTGTGAAAAGGTATCCATTCCCCAGGTGATGAATGCTTTATTATTCTCGTCAATCTTCACCATGTCCACATGATTTTTGCAGGAAATGATTCATCTATAGCAGTTGTTGATGTTGAAGCTGAAGTAAAAGATGCAGACTAAAGAAGCCTTCAGCCCATAACAGATTGAGCTATTGTACACCCCCTCAAACCTGAATGATGAGATGAATACTACGATGCCCAAACACACGCTAATCCAGCACTTGCTGTTTTCACCCAGATGCAGAATGTGGCTTCGTGTCACTCTAAATGGGCCATAACAGTGGAAATGAATACAATACGATACAACTTTACTCGTGAAAATATCAGTTTCCCACAATAATAACCCAACACCAAACTTTTTGGTGTTACGTGCCAATTGTGATAATATTAGGCACAAAACCAAAGAACAAGCAAAACGAGATTACATCTTGGTCTTCTTTCCTTGTTCCGAGTTTTACCACCCTTTGCCCGTCATTTTATACTAGTAGCTAATGGAGTTTAGTGGCGGAAAATGGCAACTAGGATGTATGATTGTTTTTCAGTTGGCCAGAAAAACTTCTTATAATTTTCTCGTTAGGTTAAAACACAAACCTCAGCATACCAAGCAGACGACTCTTTCATCGCAAACTTCATATACTGGAGAACTTCAATGAGCAGACATAGCTATGCAACTCCAATGATTTATAGTGATGTCTTCTCCAAGATAAATATATGTATCTCATCGATTTTCTAGGTTAGAATACGGATGTATTGATTTATATAATCTGTTCATTTATAAGATGAAGTAGTGGCTTAACCAGGCCGAATGACAGTGAAACTCCTTTTTTTTTTTTTCAGGTCTATGACAGTGAAACTCCAAACTTTGAATTGGTTATGTATTTTTGTTATTACTAGATAAATATGATGCGCTTCGAGCGTTGTAATAATTACAATTATTTTTATTAAAATTGCAATTAAATAATAATTTATGATTTATAAACAAAAAAAGTTGTGTTATTTTTTTGATTTAGCTTATATATTAATAAATATTATAAATTGTCTAAAAATTAATATAATTTGCAATATATTTTTTCTAATTGAGTCAAAGAGTATTTATAATTTTAGAACGAAGAAAATAATAAATAATAATTTAATAACAAGAATAATTAGTGAAGAAAAAAAATAAACACTTGTGAGCCATATTTTTTACAATTATTTTAATTCAAATTTAAAAAAATATATAAATAGATAATTTAATAATTTTTAATTCATAAACTAAAAATCGTGTCATTCATTTAATTTAACTCATATATTCATAAATATTATAAATATATATTAATATACAATAAATTATAATATATTTTCTACTTAATATAATAACTTAAATTTGTAAATTGACTTCAAAATGTCTAATCTAAACTCTATTTTTTTCCCTATATTTAGGGAGTATAAAATAACATAAAATTTTAAAACCTATTTAAAATTATTTTTTTTAATTAAAATTTCAATAAAGTACATAATTTACTATCTCTGTTTTGATTTAATACATCTATAAAATCTTAAAACTCAAATTTGAAATAAAATACATAATATGTAACTTACTGCACTGTTTCATAAAAAACATATCACCTTTAAAAAATCATATATATTAATTATTTTATGGTTATCTCTAAAGTAATAAATGAACTCCTCTTAGTCATAATTAAAATTTTCATTCACGTATATATGTAAGAAATGAAAATAAAAATTAAGAACTCAAAAAAAATAATTAAAAAAATAGAACAAAGCATAAACGACAAACAAAATAAAAGTTAGGGACTCAAAAGTAAAAATGACAAAAAAATAAACGAGTTTGAACCACGTCGTAGATTTAGCGTTATAGCTTCCTTAAAAAAAGTGACAAACTAGGTTGTTCACAAGCCTTAGACATTTTTATAGTAAGATTATAAATTCGTCCGTAAGTTCGACCCCACAAGTCCTTTTTCTTCATCTACTCGATGCTTCAAACAAAAGGGAGAGAGAACATATTTATTTTGATGCACTACGCATTTATTACTCCCTTTAGAAGAGCTGATAACAACCACAAATGCATCAATGCATCATGCATATATTACTCCCTTTCAAGTTACATTCATAGTATTTCACTGCGTAGTATCTGTCCCAAAACACCAGAATTTACCATGTTAAAAGATCATAGATGTATGGATGCAATGGACTACTGACAGCCTGAAATATCTATCAAAAGGAAAAGGACAGAGCAAAAAGCCCGGCACATACGAAAACTAAAAAGAAAAAGCGACAAAACTAGAGTGCATGAAAAACAAACTGGCAAAACTGGAGTATCCCACCGCATAGAACACCCCCGTTTCATACACCATGAAGCCCAAACAAACCACGTTATTCCACATATACTTGAAGCAAGAAGCTCAAATCTACTGTGATTTTTCTTTGACTTTCTGCACAGAAACAAGGCAAGTTACTACCAATTTAAAAAAATACAAATAATAAAAATTTATCACCAAAGGTTGATAGTTCCGAGGGCAATATATGCAAACAGCACGAGGTTAGCAATAGCTTTCATGAGAAGTATGACGAATTTCCCCATAGTTCAAACGGTCAGAGGCACAACATGACCAAAGGCCAATAGAAATAATCTTTTCTAATCACATTGCAACAAATCTAAAAATAAGGACTTAGACCTGTAATAGAAAGGCTTCTACAAATACTTGCAAACTAAAATCATAGCATATATGATAAGATATAATTGGATCCAACCCGGCATCACCTCATGCAACAGGTGCCGACACAATGCCTGCCCCAGCAGATCACCCAAGTGGTTCACTAACATTCCAACTGGGCAGGTGTTAACATGTGACTAGTGTTGCCACAACAGCACCAGCGCATAGCGCGCCTATCTTGGACCTCGCGTGCTAAGGCACATGACCACCTTTTCCACACCTCTATATATCCAACATGCCCATTTGGCAAAAGGTATCTCTCTTCTTTCACCTAGAAACCCTAAACCTTTCTATATGATGATATAGACAAACACTATGGTCTCTGACTTGGTCGTTGAAGTGTGACCCCGGTGGTCGCATTCCGACCGCTCCGACCCCGTTTGTTACCTGTTCAGGCGTTGATGAGCAGGTCAAGGGAGGCTTCTCCAGCAAAGCCGACCCATTATGAGATTTGGCATCATCACTAATTAACCAGGCTTTATATGAACAGTCCTCACAACTATTAAATACCCAATTCCAACTAACTCAAAGAGCTGCAAGATTGCTAAAAGTATATGTAGTAGCCTCCATAGCACCATCACCCGAGGTGATTAATGTTTAGACGGTTAACTAGTTACAGAAATTCAAAATATCTTTAACTCAAGTGTTAAGGAAATGAGATACATAAATATGAATTTGCATTCATTTATAAACACATGATTCAGTTATCCATAAATATGAATTTGCATTCATTTAAAAACACATGATTCAGTTACTAGATATAAATAAGTACCTCTTTCTTTTGTTCTTTCTTGTCCCCAGAGAAGAGCTTGTAGCCCCCAAACATAAGTAAACCCCAGCCAGTCAGCGAGGCAATAACAAACTGCATAATCACAACAATCTTAGTCACTACTAAGAAGAGTCTGTAAATGATTGCAGGGATCAGTGGGATCTCATAAAGACATTAAATAAATAGTTAAGAGAGTGAAGCGTGAACAAAAATTAATTGACATTACACATGTAGTATCAGTTCACATAATACACCTAATGATGGAACTAATAAAACGCAGCAATAATCACGAGTAACAGAAGGCCAGAAGACAGAACTCCTTCCTCTATTTTCTTAAAATATATATATAATCTATTTCATTTCATATTACACTGCATGCAACTAAGAACACACAGATTATAAATTTGGGAGAACACTAAAGAAAAATGAATTCAATTGTCTGCAGTTTACACGTGCAAGACTGATTCCAAATTCTCATATTACATTACCATATCTTTCTGTAAATGTAGTTCTTAAAAATTTGGTAACTAGAATTTATCTTTACAAGAGGAAGAATGCAACAGCTTTGAAGTAACTCAACTATTATATCAATGATAGAAGGTTCTGCCTAGCATATTTGCTTGGCATGTATATCAGCAGTTCAGCACTCAAATTACGATACCATATCTTTCTGTAAATCTCTTCTTGTGTTCCAAAGAATTAACATGCAACATCACAGTTTGACAAAACAACTCTAAGAGTGGCAAAAAAGGACAGGCTGGAACAGGAAAACAAAATATACAATACCAAAAAAATGATGAAAAGCACAAATCAAAGTGAACTTAGCATGAAATGTTAACGCATCCATACAAGACCAAGCCCAACTTCTGGATAACAATATTGAAAGACAGACATTCAAGAATTAAGATAGAAATCAAGAACCACTCACATGCTCTTCTTTCCATTTAGATGGGCTCAACGGGTCCTCCCAGAGGTTAACCTTAGGAGGTCCATGATGATCTGCAATTGAAGTAAAGCCAAACTCAAATGAATATGAATACCAAATACTAAGACTTGTCACAAAAAAGAATATCAAATACAAAGCTCCGCATCAGTCTAGGAGAATCTAAGTTCAATAGTCTACCTCTGTCCCAAAATGAGAGCCACATTTGACTACATAAATTGTGCATATATTTGCAATATCAATGTTAACACTAAAATCTGTGATGGCACAAACTTAGAGTCAATTAATTGTAAATATTGTTTAGAAACCTTAAAGTGGATAAAAGATTAAATGGGACTTATTTCAGGACGAAGAAAGTGTAAAATAGGCCTCTATGCCCTTCATTCTATTATCACTTGTACTTGAATGATTTAACTCTACGTACATGCAGTGACAAGGCTACATGTTAGACAAGGGCACTTACACATCTCGATACTCGGATTACTGTAAAATATACATGTATTTCTCTTTCTTTACAAAAATTATTGCATCATAAGCCCCTCTTACAAAAGCGTTGCGCACTGGGTACGACCTTTTATAAGCCCCTCTTATTTGCAAAAACTTCCATAAACTTTGCCCCGGATTATACTTTTGTCACTGTTAGAGAATAAATTTGGTTATGCCACTGTGTACACGAATAAATAAATCAAACTCATCAATCTGTGTGTTATCACTGCATGATAAGTTAGAAAGTGACTATCAGGAATTCATTTGTACAAAAATTAAGGTCAAGAAGGCACTCCCTTGATAAATCCCCAAAAGAGCTTCTTTTTTTTTTTTTTGCAGGATTGTCAATTATTCACTTACTATTTATTCTATTGTCCCCATAATTGGGGGATTGCTCCATAGTAAACATATAGAACAGATTAAAAATATCTGTTTACTGTTACATACAAATCTTAGGTTTTCGTTGGAGCTTAAGAGCCGAGAGAAAGGAAACAAATAGGAAAGCAAATGATACTCGGCTAAATGTAAAATGTACAGTGTTTTAGACAGACAAGTACGTTTAGTTTTAGAAGCATAGTTGAGACTCTCATATTTGGTGAAGCCATTAAAATAGGACTTGTTTTCATTAAAATAGGACTTATTAAACTTGAGATCATTATGCCATTCTATAATATCATTAGCAGAAACTGAACTCTTTTTGTAGAACACTTATTTTTGTGAGATGGGACTCTTTTTATGGAAAGGAGGGAGTATCAAACAACAAATCCAGAAGAAACCACTATAGGCAACGATCAATAGGTTTTGAATATGTTAAAAATCTAGCCAATTAAGCTTAATAAGCTAAATGAGGAGTTGATTTCTATACATACAGAGATTGATAGACTAAAACAAATAGGACCTAAGAATTTACGCGAATGAAAAGAAATGAAGATTACCAGCGCCAGCAGAGAGACCGCGCCGATAGATTAGACTCGCTGCTTGGCTAGATGTAGCCGCCGATTTTGGGGTAGATACATGAGCGAGATTCGTAGCTTGACGAGCCGCGGCCGTCCACGCCGACATCTTTTCTTTCAGATATTGGGGAGAGAGAGTGAGAGAGTGAGTGTGCGGAAATCGGTGAAGTTACAGAAGCTGCGCGAAGGGGAGAACGAGAAATGAGTAACTAAAAATTTATTTTAAATGGTTAAAACTCGCTAGTACCCTCACTATTGTTGCCTTCCACCCTTTCTGCTCGTTTGCTGGCGGCGTCAGATTATTAATTCAAACATAAAAATAAAATATATTTACCGAGACGCCGGGTAAGTGGAAGGAACTTGGTCACGTGAAGTTTTATCTGAATTAGTTGAATTTTATATGAGATATCAGGTACGGAGATTGAAAAATTAAAATTAAAATTAAAATAATAAATTATATTTAAATTTAAATTTAAATTATAAATTACGATTTATAACATTATCAATGCTGTTATTAATCGTGTCCTTTGTAGAATATGAGCTATGGAACAGTATTTAAGTCCATTACTAATTCACCTCTAATATTACTCCACTTATTAGTCTACACTCAATTAATTTATTAATGTTTCCCATAAGATTTTCTTTAATATAAGAATTCTTTACACGTAATTAATAAATGAGTCCATCTTTATGTATCTCCGTGAAGATACTCATAGACATTTTTTTTATATAAAAATAATATTCTTGATTATTTTGATGATTTTTGAATTTTGATACAAAAAAAAAATTAAAAATTATGAAATATAGCACCATAGAAGTGCATTTGATCATCTAGAATTCATCGGACAGCTTCACCACACGATTACTGTAACACTCTATTCTCAAAATTAGAGGAAAACGAGGTTAAAATTAAATCTCAAAATATATCTAGAACACTAATGTTCATAAATAGTTTAAATTCCAAAATTATAAGTCATTGAATACCCTTCAAAAGAATAACATATAAAAATTCTTACATATCTCATACAGGATAAAATCAAATCCCAATTAATTTTATATTTGCTTTATTCGCACCGCCTAAATCCGAATGCCTCTACGTACTTACCGTAAAAGTAAAAACGATTGAACAAAAACTCAATCCAGCAGTTAATGAAGACAATACATGAAATAAATGCTCAAAGAAAAGGAACATAACCTAACAAACAACGTACAAAACAATATCAAATGCATATTAATAAACGGCTGAACGGAATATAAGGTAAAAAATATCAAACCAAGTAAGAACATACCGAACTCATCACAGCAAAAAACATCTGATTCGAATACTTACACAAAATGGCATTAGTGTATACTACACATACGTCGCTAATTCACACACTAATCATATATATATAATATGGTCGACCCAATATATTCGATATAAATCACAAATAATTAATAAATGACCAAACTTTCACCTACCGGAACACAAATAGATGTGTCCTCATGTCCCAACTCATGCCAAGAAGGGCATGGACACAAAGAGTTCAATGGTATGTACCTTAGATATAAATGATTTCTCAAATCATATTAACAAATTAAATCTAAACAAGTATCACACTAGGGTTCCTAAATAACTACCAAATAAATGAATAACGAGTATTGTTATTCGGGAAGTCAAACAAGCAGAAGGAGTAAGATTATAAAAATAAAAATTACTACTCCCTTACGGACAAACAAATTAACAATTTATATATTTCATAATGAGAAAAATCCAAGTACCTCTATGCACCCTCAATCCGATCTAATTACAAAATAAAACATAATATAAATAAGTTTATTTATAAATTTATGATTTAAATATTTTAGTTTAACTGATTATACATTCACCTCATTTTAACATATATTGTTCATTGGTCGTAATTCATTAATAGCCTTATAATATCATTCTAATATTATATATTATTATCCATGTAAAAAGGAGTTTTAAGCGATATCTAAAATTGTGATGAGATGCCAATAACCATTCATGATTTACATATTATATACCATAGATGATATATAAGTTGCTAATGCTTCACTAAAGACAATAAATACCTATATTTTATCACCAAGAAAAGCTACAGGTCCTAGCCAAAGTCTACAGAACAGGGCCCAAAGTCCCGCTGATAAATAAATTAATCCAAAACTAGCAAGCAACAAACAAACAAATAAAAATTAAAAAAAAAAAAAAAAAAAAAAAAAAAAAAAAAAAAGGGAAGGGAAGTGAAGTGAAGGGTGGATAAAACTGTCTGTGCATGCTTCGAGGTTACATATATAACCTACAAGTGTGCCCCGGCAAACGTATAGATTAATTAATTAATTAATTAATTATAGAATTGAGCAAACATTTCTCTATCTCGTTCCCAACTCAACACACCTTTTCTCCTTCCATGCGGCGGGATGCTAATCGGTCACAATTTAGAGTTATTCTTTTTTTAGTATTATTATTATTATTAATTTCAGTTAAAGTTCTGGATTTATTCTAATATTGTTACATTATTATTTGCTTCAAACTCTAGATAACTATATAGATATCTCAAATTTAATATTGACATTAATTAACTCTATTATTTCTCTTTTATTCTTATTTATTTAAAAAAAAAATTTACTCATGTTATTTTAATTATTTTAATCTTAAATATAATATTTTTATGTTAGAAATTTATACAAACAAATTAATATAAGCTTCACATTTTAACATACAACTGCAGTGTTATTACAGGACATGCAGAGCACCCTGAAATTCATTATACTTAAATGAGAAAAGTTTATCACCGACATAATGTGAGCCTTCATACAAACAACTTCTAATTTAACAACAGGGCACACCGTTTTCAAAAAAGATATTTAAAAAAAAAAAAAATTAACAATAGGACACAAGCAATACACAAGGACCATTCACTACAAAATTACATGTTACTTCACAGCCTTCATTTCATAGTCGGGAACGGATCAGGACCTTTCTCGCATCAGTTTTCGGAGGAGCCGATTCCTCAGAGGGCTCAGCCAATAACTCCTTCAAAGGGTCCGATGCCGCCTTCACACAGTGGGTTGATATAGCATTTAGTGTCCTTATGTTATTAATGTCTTCTTGCATTTTCTCCATTTTTGCTTGCATTTCCTCCACCACTACTGAAAGATTCGGCTTATTGTTTCCATAAGCAGATTGTGAAGGTTGATCCTTCGATCCTTCCTTCACAATCTTATATACTTGAACCCCACCTGCAGTCTCAGAATTGGGTTAAAAATTCAAATGAGAAAATATTGAAAAGTATAATAATGTATCAATAATCCGTATACGCATACGCTTATACTGCACAGAAAATTAATCTAACAAATATACCGACAAAAATAATACTCCCTCCATTCCAAAATTAGAGATATCTTAAAGAAAACGACGGTTTTTGAAGACAACTTTTTGTTTACAATGCTACCCTTAAAAAGAAGAGAAAGAGGAAGACTCAAGTGCGTAGGTTTTGTAAGCGAGGAGCAAGGAAGAAGGGGATGACTACGTGAGACATGTTAGAAAGCAAGGAGCACTCGAGCGGGCACGTCTTGTGAGGGAAAAGCTAGAAAGAGAGGGGTGAGACTTGTGAAGATGCAAGGAAGAGAGAAGTTAGATGAAGAGAGAGTAAATTTGGAATTTCAGCAATTTAAGATTGGAACCAGGGAAGAAAAGCCACATTACAATTTTAAGATTGGAAAAAATAAATCATAACGTCAATCCTAATATTCATTCATAATCCGTTTACAAGTGTTTGCACTCCTTTTTTATTTTACTCACTTGTGGAAATATACACTAAATCCCTACCATTAGACATTAATAAAACTATTATCCGTTCAATATCCACTTCACCATAACTTTATATAGTCAAGTCCAGGATTGACGGAAGATATTATCTAATAATAAATTCAAGTATCAGAAATCAATAATGCTACCAGCTACCTGTACATCAGCACTCTTCAATTGGAGAGACTAATTGCATGATGGCTGTGGATGTATATAATTATATGGGAAAGCTATAATTATGAAAGACAGTTGGTACTTACTGGGTCTAAACCAGGAACTTTTAAGGAATTCTTTGTTCTTACAAACAGTCCATTACTCTACTTAGCGCACTGAAACATAGAGCGCTTCTAACTAGCACGTATATCAATTTTGAAATCTTAAAATTCATGATTAATTTGTATTTCAATGTAAGCTACTTCTTCTGCAGGTGAACCCCTTTTATATGAAATTAGACCATTCATATTTCACTCTCTCCTAACTTATGGCACCTTCAATGAGATTAAAAAGTCAGATAGCACTTCAAAATTTATATAAGATGTTGGATAAATATAAACTAACAAAAAACTTCGCCCGATTTTTAAATCTTAGAAGCGAAATTAATCGCTAAACAGGAATATCAGGACACAGGTCAAGCACAACAAACCAAATTTACTTTGATCAATTAACAATTAGCTAAAAGCAATAGCCCTAACAATCACTTGAAATTGACACCTCAGATCCAGAAAAGAGAGAGAGAGGAGAGTGAAAGAGAATGACCAGTAACGCCTTTGAGAGATTCATTCACGGCGGAGTTGATGGCGAATTTGCCGAGATTCGTGACTAACTGACCGATCTTCTCCCTGCGTTCAGGATCAGGGACGTAATCTTCCAATTTCTGAGCTCCGCTAGACCTAACGGCATCCCCGAATTTGGTAACGGCGGTTGCGAAATCGGTACCGTTCAGACCCCAGGACTCACTTGAGTAGGGCGAAATATTGGGACTGTTACAGCTGGTTAATCTCGCGGCGACCGATCGGAGCTGATCCCAGATGCCCATTCCCTTCCCTTTGGTTTTTCCTTTCACACGAAAAATACTGGGACATCACACTATCTTCTTGTTCCCCGCCGACTATGACTTTTTAGAGGTCAGACAAACCATGGTTATCCATTTATCAATGGATGTGTTAAAAAAATTAAAAATAAAATCAATGGATGTGATATGTGCAATAATAAAATCAGAATGCACACTTATTCGTTCTAAAATTATACTATCACGTCCTAAAAATAATAATTTTTAATTTGTGATAAATTAACAAAATAATAATTATTTTTTAAGGATAGGCTAAATATATAATTATTATTTTTTTAATTAGATTATAAAATTTAAATTAATGTGAATTTGTAAAGGGTTAAAATTAAGAAGTATAATAATTATTATTTATTAGTAGTAATTTTTAATTATATTTATAATCATTATAATGATTTATATTAAAACAAATTAATTAATTTTAGTTTTGAATTTTAAAATTTCATAAGTTAATTTAAATACTGGTAAAACATCTTTAATTTGGAAACTTTGAAATGAAAGTATTATTAAAATAATATATGCTTTTGAATTTTATCAATTAGATTTGTGAAGTTCTAAATTTTAAATTATGAAGCAACATTTTAAAATTTTAAAATTTGTGTGCTATATGCTCTCCTATTTTGCTCTTTAATTTGTCAAAGTTTAGTTGTTCTTTTCTTAATTGAACTACTTTTAGTCATGTTTTTCAATACCATCTATATTTTTTTTTATTGCAAATGAGATTTTATTTTTTTTTAAATGCAGAACTCATTACTCCTTGCAACTCTTTCTTTCTATTTAATTTCCCTCTCTCTATTCACTTTTCCTATAAATGATAAAGGATAATTTAGGAAAAAATATTTTCTTAATATGCGTTTATTTTATAATTATGACATTATATGTTAGATGAAAAGAGTAGTATTTTATATGTAATTTGAAATATCGACCTTAACATCAATTAATAAATAAATTTATTTTAAATTTTAATTTTAAAATTTCACAAATATCTGTAATGTTGAAACAGCATAACATTACCTCTTCAATTTAATGGTTTTTCACTTATGATCTTAGATAGTCAGGTAGAAAAAGAGGATGAAGAGCGCTTGTTTTTTTTGTGACAATTATTTCATTAAAATTAGAATTATATTAATTTAAAATCAATCATATGAGATTTTTTAATTTTTATTTATAAAAAATCTCATAAAATCAATCTTAATCATTTGAATAGGACCTTTTTGGCAGCAATAAGAAAGAGTGGGTCATAAGATATAAGAAATGGTTGCATTATTAGTGTTGTTGTGGGTGAAAGCATTGTTTTAAAATTTATTCTGGGCGTCTGAGTACTAAACCGAGTAACTCTAATAAGTTGATTAATTTATGAGTAATCGTTAAGTACACTAAGCTTAACACCCGAGTACTTATTATAGGCGCTAGACCTACCTGATAACGCTTAACATCCGAGTACTTACTATAGGCGCAGATAAAAGAGTAAATAACTAAGAATTTGTGAAAATGTTAAATTACTGGAATATGATAAGGGTATATTATTGTATTCAAGCTCTAAAGGGGCTATAGCCGTCTGTACCATTAATCTAACATCGCCCCTGCCTTGTCGTAATATAACAAACAGATGGGAAAGTTACAGGTTAGGACTACAAAGATGGAAGTATAAATTACTCATTTTTTTCCTTTACTTATCCGAAGTTCCACTAGCCTTCAAGATTTTCAATAATTCTTTGTAATCTGCCTTCAAACGAGCCTTCACTCCTTCAAACAGAGAATTGCTATTTTCATGAAAGAATTTATTAAATCCACAAATATAATACACATTTAAATCCACAAATATAATACACATTTAATTGCAATGTTGTAGAGTGGATTACATCAAGTTAAACATAAAGCCATTAACAAGTACATATCTCAGATAAGTACCATAAACATAAAGCACAATCTAACAAGGATTTCCAAGCTAATAAAAACATCATACTAACTTATGGGCATGACACTGCATCTTACAAATTCACACTGATACAGTGTTGCACCTAAAGACATCATCGCCTCTCACATTGACATCTATTTCTGCTTATGCTTCTCCTCGCTTTTGATCTTCACGAATAATCAAATCAGTCAAAACACGACTCTTTGCAAATTCCGTCATCATGTAAACGTTGAGTGCAGCTTCTGGATTTTGATATAAATGTTTATTCCCGGAGCCTAACTCAAAACCATGCAGCTTGGGCATCTCTGCTTGCTCAGGAGATGTAATAAATCCACTAGAACCCTGCTCTAGTCTACCAGTTTTTGCTTGCACAGCCTTCATCGAGAGATCTTTCTGGTTCTCAGATTTCACATCACGGAGAGTCTTAGAGAAAATTTTAGATACTGCAGTTCCTCCTGCATACACATTTAGAAACTTCCAAAAGTTGTAAACTTGCAGAGACCCAACCATGACAAAATAAGAACTTTAAGCTTTTATTTTTTACTTTTTTCCATGACAAGTATGGGGACTGGAACCAGCCACCTTGAGTTTATTCCTCAAGGCTTTTTCCATTTTTCCCACTCTTTGGGGTTCTCGGGGTACTTTTTAAATGAGAGAAGTGTCCATCTCTCATACAATAATTTATGCACACTTTACCAGGAGTTTCAGAAATTTCCAATGAATGCAAAAAAATTACCCAAGTTACAATGCCACAGGCAGATCATGAAGGGGATTGATATGCATTGGCATCAAAATGTGAAGATTGATATGTTGCTTTTTAAATTTTTATATTTCACAATTGTCCTTAACTAATTTGTGTTTAACATAGTTCCGTTTAACATCATCGATGTAGTTATTTGGATTAAGTAATATTTATATATTCAGTTAGGAGGCTGAACTGAATCTCATTTGGGAACAAGGAACCATCCATCCCACAAAAGAATCTCATTTCGAAAAGAATCATTTATATATTTTACAATAATGCTACGTGCACTAACAAATACACTAACAAAATCTACACAAACTGACTTGTCAAATTGTAATTGGTTATAATGACAGGCCTACCCCATGTATAGTTTTGCATCCACTTATTACAGTTTGACACGTCAGTTTTTGCATATTTTGTCAGTGTATATGATAGTATTTATAGCATTACTCCATATTTTATTCCATAGTTATTCCTAAACATGTGGTAGCATATTTACGAAACTGTTATAGCAAAATTGACAACGGAGACTCTCTTTGTGAAACTTAGGCAACCTCTAAATTTACATATAATTGCTCAAATGAAGTTTCAATATAGCTTATAGACGTAAGTTTAAATTATAATTTATAAGTATATACACATTAATACATTACGCTATGCTGTTGGTATGAGAAATATTCTAATAGGTTAATTGAAAACCTGGAATGTATTTGATGCCCTCGTTGACGCCCTCTTTGATGGCATAATCGGCAGCGTTCTTGGTGAATTTAGCCGCGAAGAGGCCAATATTTGCCCGGCTATCACCGTCAGGCCAATAACGGTACAGATTCTGTAAACCATCAACCCTAACGGAATTATGGATCTTGGAAACGGCGACACAGCTGTAATCGTAAGAGGTCCGGCATGCGTTTTTTACCGGAGTCAAATCAGGTGCACTGTTATTGATCTTGGAAACAACTTCACAGCTGTAACCGTAAGAGTTCCGGCATGCATGCTTTACCGGAGTGAGATCGGGTCCGTTTTGCTTCAGCTTATCGGCGGCGGAGTTGATGAAATCCCAAACCCCCATCTCTCTCTTGCGCTGTCTGACACAGAGAATGAAGACTGACGATGAACGAGCGAAACAACCACTAACGCGACTTATTTTCAACGTGACTTTCACTTTCTTTTTTTTTTTGGGTACTCCCACATTCTTATATTTATCGCAATGATTCTTTTTTACCAATTTTTAAAATTATGTTTAATTATAAATAAATATTTTTTATATTTTTTAATAATATTATAATTTTAAATAATAGAATATTAGTTAAAATTATGGGTTATAGTGTTAATATTATAATTTTAAATAGTAAAATAGTGATTGAAATAATAAATTATAATGAATGAATTGGTGGATTATAATTTTAAAATAATTATTAAAATAATAAATTATATTTAATAAAATAAAAATAATTTATATTAATAAATTTTTCAAAAAAAAATATTAATAATTTTAATGGTACGGAATGACTACTTCTACTCAACGCAACTTCACACGTCTGAAAGTATTCCCCCTTTATTTTTTCCTAATTCCTAATTCCTAATTAGTGTGCTGTTAGCGGGCTAATTAATATTCGTCGTATTTCACACAATTTATTTTAAAACGGTAAAAAGTTTATTTATTAGTATGTAATTAAAATAAAGTATAAATTATAAAAAAAATATTTATTAATTAATTTTTTAAATAAATTTAAAAAGTATTGTTGTAATTAACTTATAACTTTTTTTAAATTAGTTAAAATAAACATTTTAAAGATAATTTATTTTTTAAAATTTGCTATAAACTATTGTAATAAATTGTTCTAAAAAGTGTCATATTCCTCTGTTCAAGTTTAAAATTTCATAATGTTTTAATCATGTTCGGCACAAATTTTAAAATATTTCAAAAACATATTTATGTATTATTTTTTAAACATTTTAATATGTTCAATATATTTGTATGTCATAATTTTCAATAAATTTAACATATGTTTTTTGAGTGTCTTACAATCCGTGCAGAAAATTATCAAAAATTAGGACATCTAAACTAGACAAAGGTAGTAGAAAATTGATATCTACACTTTATAATTTAATATTTATATTTTATAAAAAAATATAATCCATTTAAATTTAAATGACTTAATTTCTTAACAATTTTTTGCTTGAGTCTTAAGAAGTTTCAAAAACATAATTATAAATTTATTTTTTATAGTAAATATTTTGAAATATATGACATACAAATATATTGCATATACATAACTATTTCAAAAACTAATATATAAATGTGCTTTTAAAATATATTAAATTATGTGCCAAGCATAATAAAAAAAAATTAGACCATTGAAATTTAGACGGAAGGAGTATGTATTCTGCATATATATTAGACAAATTATATTGTGCCATGAAATAAGTATAGAATGGAGGTAGTAAAATATAAAATGCAGCTATAAAATTTCCTTGATATTTTATCATGAAATTGATATCATAAATATCAAAATAAGCTATTTTAATTTTCAAATAACATGGGTCAACCTAAAAGTCTTAACGTCTTGAACTTTTTTGATAGAGTGCATATTACAGATATTTTTGTAAATATTGAACTTTGATTACGTAATAAGACGTATATAAGAATTAAGAAGTGCAGATGGAAAGATAAACTAAAAATAAAAGAGGGTAAAAAGGGAGCATAGAATGACCTTTTTTACAAAATATATATGTATAAGTATGTTCAATATTTTTAATAAAATAATAATAATATTTTTTTTAAATACTGATTTTACAAAATATATTATAATAATACACCTACGTTCTTCCTATAAGGTAAAATCAATCAATAGATCATTCATTTATCAAATAAAAAATTAAAAAAATCAATAGATCACAACAGTAGCGGTTACATCTTGGTAGAAACAAGCGAAAAAGTAACGAACATATATACATCTACGGGATCATATAAAAAATTACAGAGAATATTCCACTGAATGAAAATTGAAGGATTTACACCAGAGGTCTAAAGACTACACACAATATGCAGAGTATTAAATTACTAATCAATCAAGATTGAGCCACCCACCATGCAGGTCGAACAAAGCGCTGAAGCACATTCTTAGCGCAAAGATTGTCCAAATGCACCAATTCCCACCATTCATCCGGATGAATCTCAATCTTCTTAAGAGCCGGGGGAGGAGCCGGCTTCCCATCAAGTGGCCGAAGACACAGAGGGAGCCTCCTCAGCTTTTGACACTGCACTACAGAAATCTCTTCAATCGAATCACAAAAGATCGTTCCCCTGCAAATGCTTTTCAGTTCTGGTAACGCAGACAAATTTAACTTTCGTAGCTTTGGAAGGATAATACTACCCCCATTATAACCTGAAGAGAAAGAAGAAGGGTTGCCTTCTTCGTCTTCTGCTATAATCTCCTCGATTTGATTACATTCCCAGATTCTAACATCCTCGAGGATTTGAAGGTACAGCAGAGTCCGAGAAGACAACAGCCTTTTAAGGTTGTGACAGCGTGAGAGGTGCAGCATCTTAAGCTTGAAAAAGGTGCCAAATTGAGGAAGGGGCATTGGCATCACTCCCTTCCAGTTAAATAGGGAGACGAAATTTGGTAAATCATGAAGCCGTAAAATCTCAAGGTTTTGAAGTCGGTAGCAGTCTTCTTTGTCAAAGGAGGGCAGCATGAGAACTGACTCTATTTCGTCACAGCGACTGAGAACAATATTTTTCAAATTTCTTGCGTTATTAAATGATGGAGTAACATCCAGTAAGCAGCTACTCATGTCGTGGCAATTATCGAATACCAGGTACTGAATATCCTGAGCTAAAATAATACC
The DNA here is from genome assembly GCA_032359685.1 of Pittosporum tobira. NCBI lineage: Eukaryota > Viridiplantae > Streptophyta > Magnoliopsida > Apiales > Pittosporaceae > Pittosporum > Pittosporum tobira. The sequence goes on from JAUMHB010043986.1 coordinate 31,253, forward strand.
ATCTTCTTCTTCTCCATTATTGATGTTGCAGTTCCCGATTCTCACTTCTTTATCACTTTCAAATTCATCTGGATAATTTCGATCATATCCAACACGAAGACGACAGATCCGCAACTGTCTATAACACTGAGAGTCAACAAATTGATTATAATCACGCAAATCATGCAGTAAGCCTTCAAATTCTTCCAGGTGCCTCAACCTCTCCAGTTCATCTCCTCGTACTCTCACATGTTTTGAAGACCTCTCAATTGTGAATTGCTGGAGATGGGACAAGTTGGGTAATATCCCCATTGGTAGCACCTTCAGATATTTCATGTAATCCATATACAAGCATCTGAGGTTCAACAACTCTTCCAAACCCTGAGGCAATTCTTGAATCCTAGTCCGACCAAGGTCAAAATCGGTCAAGGCCCTGAGCTTTTCCACTGGTGGCACATAAGTAAGTCTCCCACAACCTCTGAGCAACAGTGCAGTAAGATTCTCCAAGTACAATAAGGAATTTGGCAGTTGCTTAATCCATGTAAAAGACAGATTGAGAACTCGAACTCGGTGCATATGAACAAAGAAAGAATCAGCTATCGCCTTTAGAGGATTCTCCTGCAAAAGCAAGGTTTCAAGTCTTGGGCAGCTTGGTGATGTTCCTGGCGGAATTTCTGATATGTTGTTTTTCATCAAGGAAACTTTCTCCAGCTCTGCTGTCCACTTTTGCTCCTGCGGTATTTCAGTCAATTGTACTGCGGCTTTCACCATGAATATTTTACTCTCTCGCGTAATCTGTAGTGCCATGTCCCTTATTAAATCATGCATCTTCACGGCCCTACGATTGAGAGAAGAAATGCATCTTTCCAATAAGCAGCAGTTTTCAAGCTCATTCAGCACAGTATGACCCAGGTCAAACTCTTGTTGCCTGCTCTTACTCCTGTCCATCATTCCCTCAATAATGAAATATTTTATCAGTTTCTCTCTTTCAATTTCAGAATCTTCTGGAAATAACACACAATATAGAAAACAAAGCTGCAAAATCTTATTTTTCAAGCGACTATAACTAGATCTCAATACTGGTACTACCTCACTTTCAATGTCACCTTGGCCCACCATAGGCTTCTTCAGCTCTTCCAAAACATTCCTCCACTGATGAATGTCATGTACACCCCTCATGCTTGCAGCCATCGTAATAATCCCCAGAGGCAAACCAGCACATCTTTTCACCAAAAGTGTCGCAATCTCAGTTATGTCTGAAGGCAGAGCCTCGGAATTCCCAAATTTCTCCTTAAATAAGTTCCAAGCTTCTTTCTGGGAAAGAGGTGCCACTTTGATTATTGATTGACAACCCATCTTACTGCAAACATCAAACAAACGAGTTGTTAGAATCAATTTAAATCCATCAACTCCTAGTGGAATCCCAACTCTCTCCAAATGAATATGATTCCAGACATCATCTAGAATGAGTATGGACTTGTGTCTTTTCGTCAAAGCTTCTGATAACAATGCTGCCCTTATCAACTCATCATCCTCGCTTGAAAGATCAAGGCCCATTTTTCTCGCGATGTCATCCTGCAATCTAGAAATGCTAAAATTCTGTGATACCGTGACCCAATAGACATTACCAAAAGTATCCAGGTTTCGTAGGATCTGGTTATGGATATGAATCATTGTAGTCGTTTTCCCCACTCCCCCCATTCCATAAATTCCAATGCTTAATACTTTATCGTTCATCAAACATTTCCATATATAATCAAAGTTCCTTTGAGATGTTTGACCAACTACGCCAGTTGTCAACAATGCATTTCCTTTAGTTGCATTCGCATGAAGAGTAAGCCCTTCAGGAAAATTAGCCTGCTGAATAAGTTCTGCAGCCTCGCCAATCAATTCTTTGACACGTTTTCCCAGCTGTACGCGTGAGAGAGAAAAAAGTTTACTTTCTCCTGCAGCTTTTTGTAAACTCTGGAATTGGGTTTTTATCCTCTTTACATTTCCCAACCAACATTGAACTGTTTCCCTCTTCCGTTTTTTTCCTGGATGAGACTCTAAATCCCCTCCTAATTCCTTGGTAACATCATCTTCTTGGCTGCTCAACAATGTTATTTTCCTTTCCAGATCTTGCACCTTCTCATCGAGACCAATAAAATTGCATATCATTCCATCTGGGCAGAAGTAATTGGGTAGTAGTTCCATGATAAAGCTCCGCAAGATTTCCATGGCCAGAACTGCCAGATGGTAGACATGACGCATTATACTTCAGATTTCAGACAATTAAAGGAGCCTCATAGAAAAGTAAATCAAACTATTGCATGTAGTTCGCAAATTGATAAAATAAGCTATGAAGTTTATATAAAGCAGTTAAGCGGAAGATGGAAACCAGATGGTATCATAAACTATGAACAGTTGGAAAACAATATGGAGTAGGCAGCTATGAAAAATTGGCATAGATCTTGGGTTTAAAATCCTACGGCGTCAATAAATTTTCACTATGAGAAGTTGGCGTGAATGGTTGGTAAGGTATTGTGTGCATCCCGTAATTTATCATGTATGCACCCAGAGAAGGAGGGAGGGGGAGGACAAGGGGGAGTTGTGGCAACTCCTAAATTTTAAAATTGTTCATATATATTATACATAATTTTTTATTAATATCTTATAAATTAATTGAAGTGTTCAAAATGAATTAAATAAAAATTATATAGTCTCCAAATCTCTAATATTTTCTCCCTAAATTTAAGAATGTTTTCGTATAGCGTATGTAAATTTCTAATCATCTCCTTTAACTAAAAATTAGATAGTATCAATATATCTAATATTGTAGTTTCTTTATCAATAATTATTCATATTTCTCTCTAGAAAAACAATATTTACCTATATAATTTGATTAACTTATTTAAAATTAGTTACATTAATTATTTATCTAATAACTTTTTAATATTCTCTCCATTCCAAAAAGAATGACTAAAACACCTTTAGTCTGCAAATTAAGAAAAGTTATTTGATGAGAGAAAAAGATTTTAAACCACAAAAAAAATGAGTATCCCCATAAAATTCTTCTTTAAACATACATCACATACTTTTAATTATATATGTGCCAATATTGTTCATTTTGGGACAAAAAAAGGTACCCGACCTTATTCTTTTTGGACAGAGGGAGTACAAAAAATTTTGCACAATCCCGTCTATCCAAAAATCCTAACTCCATCCCTGACACTAAGGGTAGCGGTTGCGGGTCCACTGTTAATAATAATAATAATAATAATTACGTCTAAGTTGGTACAAAACTTTGTTCAAAATCAAAGAAAATAGGATTTCTAGAAAGTTTTCTTCTTTGTTTTGGGGGAGGAGGGTCACAATTTAGGAAAGAATGAAAAGTAACGAAGACAACTGTAATGGCTGTGACAATTTTTTAGCAATATGTTTTTGTAAAATTTTGAAATCAGACTCCTCGATTAATAAACAACTAAATCACTCAATTAATAGAACAATGTCGGAATTAGGGTGTGATGTAGGTCTTAGTTTAACATGTGCGCAGCTGCAGAGCTAAATTTTCTTTTAAAAATGAAGGGGCCTTTGAAAAAAATCACTTGAAAACGGAGAATTTTTAAACCAACGACGTTAGTTGTTGCTCGTTTTTCATTTTATTTGAGAAAGTGGGGAAACCTATTTTCACTATATTATAAATTAGCCTATGTATTTGGACTAAAATATAACTAATGGTATCATAATTTTAAAATTGAGGATACATACTGAAAATGTAAAAGTAAAAGTGATTTAAAAATATTTTGGAGGGACAATAGTCCCCCCACTCTAACATGTAGCTCCGCCCTGCACTTGCGAATAATATCTAAATAATGGGACTAGAATAGAGATACTTGACATGGTTACATAAGGACAAATTTTGATAAGCAAGGTGAACATAATGAAACAATTCAACCATATATACCCAAATCCAATTAATAGAAGCTTCTTGAGTACCTTGAATACAGATCTCATATATTCTCAAATTAGTATAGCAATAAAATAAAATAAATACATATTAGATACTATCTATAAGAAGTTTGCGCAAATATGACAAGACATATACATGATCATCAAATGTTAGAAGAGGGTGATAACAAGAACTCACTGGAAACTGTATAGTCGTACTGATGTAGATGTTCTTCTGTTTGTGGTAGATGTAACTGATTACTGATACAAATAACAGGAGTTCACTGGAGAGGAATGTCCAAGATATAGTAGTTTCTGGTTAGAAATCAGGTTCAAGATAAAGTAATCATGACATCATGCACTACCCAACAAACATAAGAGATTAAGAGTAGAATATACTCCGTCTTTTCATTGTAAAGTATACTCCCTCCGTTAAATGTCATAATATTTTGATTGGTTTGGACACGAGTTTCAAGAAATTTCAAAAATATTTTTATACATTATACTTATTGTATATTGTATTAAATATATTAAAAATTATAACATACAAATATATTAAGCATTTAAAAATATTTAAAGAATATAATACATAAATGTGTTTTTAAAACGTCTTAAATTTCGGTCTAAAAACAATCAAAATATTAGGACGTTTAAAGTTGGATGGAGGGAGTATTAAACTTCACTTTCCAAGTTGCACAATCAAAAGGAAAATATAAGGAAAACACAAATCCATAAGATATTGGAAAACAAAGTTGTACTGATTACCTGCTAGAGGCTGTGGACTTCAGCTAAAAGGTTTAAAATTATTTCGGATTAAGAACAAACTTAATTCTTACTAGATTTCCTCCCAATAAAATATTAAAAGCGAACTTAACTCATATAGTTTATGATTGGAAATGAGAGCCATGTAGCTATATATATATATATATATATATATTTGGTGCATATAGCCAACAGTGGGACATCAATTGTATGATACATGTTATCAAGTCAACGACCACTCCCTTAAGGCATGTGGAGCAGCAATTGTATTATTGCATGTAAGTCAGTCAATGACCACTCCCTCACGGCAAGGGTACGTCGAAGGACTTCTATCATCTAAATAAGTGATAAGCCACTTAACGAAATGATAATTCAGCTGATGTGGGAACAACCAGTTGGTCCATGTGGACAGGTAGCATTACAATTAACAAACTGGCCAATAAGTCAAGTCAACAAGAGGAAGACACCTGTTATGTTGTTGTCTATTTTTCTTCATTTGTTTTTTCATTTTGTTTTTTTAATTTCTAATTCCTTTTTCTCAAATTCGTCCTATGGTTTTCTTTCCTCGTTCGAAATGCTAATCCATCTGACACATTTAAGGAATAGAACTCTTATTTTTCGGACGGAGGAATACCAAATGATTTCGAGAATTTTGTACCAGTTATAAATGCGGTTCAACTCTTCAGAGTAAATTCTTGACAATTGCAACAAGTATACAAAAATGTTATTTACTGTTTTTACATGAGTAATGGTTTTGTAACCATAGTGTTGCACATTTGCACTTGCAAAATCATTGTTAAAAGCAAAACGAAGCTTAGGAAGAGTGGGGTTGTATGAAGTTACGATTATTACATGTGAAGTCTAATTGTCACGGACTTCAGCTTGACCTTACCATTTGGGCAAGAACTTGGCAAATCAACGTGCATTAGGGTTTTGCCAATGTGGGACAGACTCGTGGATAAAATGTGGGGCAATTATTCATGTGGTGTTGAGGTGGTGCAATACTATCTCCCGAGGTGGCTTGCTGGTGGCTGACGGAAATTATGCCCAGCAACTTAGGCAAAGTGTTGGGGCTTGACTAAACATTTCGGGGGAAAATGTTTAGCTTGTGCATGACGTGGTGAATGCAAGATAATCAGATTGACCGTGGGCTTGTTGGCGGCTTGACGGGAATTATGCCCAGCACCTTAGGCAAGTGTTGGGGCTTGGCTAAACATTGCGGGGGGCAAATGTTTAGCTCGTGCATAGCTGAAGAGTGGAGTACAAGTGACGGTTGAAAGACAAATAACCGATTGGCAATTGTTGGTCTGAATAAGATAAAGCAATTGGACAGTTAACCATGTTGCTGATTAGTTGGACAGTTAGCCGATGTTGCTGAATAGTGGGGCAGTTAATGTTGCTGATAGTGGGGCAGTTTTATAACTGCCGCCTGCACTTATATTTATAGAGCTATTAGATGCACGAAAATGTAGGGGAGGCACAGAGAGGTAGAGAGAGACTCTTTTGAATTTTGCAGGCTTGTAAGCTTTTGTAATCCTTTATTTTGAGTGGAATAAGATAAAGGTTAGGCACTGCCCGTAAACCTCGTGTTGCTTGCTTGCTTATTTATACACTATGCGTGTGTGTGTTATACACTGTGCATCATGTGGATTTTTTGGCCGATTAAAGTTTGATGCGGACTTTAAGCCATCACAACTCTATTTGAACAGCAAAAAATTATAACTTAAACGAAGGCTTTGACACTAACTATCATAGTGCGACATCAATTGAATCCAACAAGTGCAAGTCTTATCATATTTGCTTCTAGTCTTAAGCTGAGACTTCTGCTTGTTGGGAATATCTTATGTGGGTCCACTGAAACAGAAAGCTAAATTTATATGTTTATTCTCACTAAGTGCCACGTTTTGGTTGGATTCAACACATCAAAATCGAGAATTTAATGTTTTATTGGACTAGGGAAATTTTGCGTTTGCTGTAGGGGGCAGGTAGCGACGGGCCAAATCATTTTTCTTCCAACAGTTGACATTTTCGAACTCCAATTATCAAACTAGAATAGCAAAATCCAAAAGCATAAACTCATTTCTAAGACAACTAGCATGAATTCTGACATCTGAGTACAAATATAATAAATCAAGGGATACGTGAGACCCATTTGATATTTTCACAAGATCTCTCTTGTGACCATTTAATAATACCGACTTAGAAGAAATATCAATTTTGCTAGCGAAAATATCAATTAATTGAATGAAAACCGAATGCAAGTTTTGAGTACCTGGGTAGGAAGATATTGCATAGTTTTGTTGAGAACAGTGTTGCATAAGTGCTGTTCCTTCTGTTAATAGCTTCTTCAGCCACATTCCCATTTACCGCCGCCCGACTCTGATGCTCCACTTGGGCATATTACACAGATCAAATTGGCAGACACTAACGCGCTCAAACGGTGGCGAAGAGATTTTCTACGTAATACGTCTAGGAATTAGGAAGAGCAGCGCTACACTGATCGAGCAACGGTCGAGCGGGATTAACATTACCCTGATTCCCTGAATAATTAAAATTAGACATCCCGTTTCAAAATTAAAAAATTAAAATTAAAGATATGTTGGAGAAAAATGGTCATTTTGAAAGAAAAAAAAATTATTATAATTATAAAAGTTAAAATTCGATCGGTTTATGATTTTCAGCATTTTATAACTTCCGGGTCAAAATGACCAAAATACCCACGGCCACAACTTTTACCAAAAATGACAAAAATGCCCTTAGGCACATCTTTTGCCAGAATGAACAAAACGCCCTCAAGTATATCACTGGTCAAATGCCCAAGGTTCCCTTCAACATAACAATTGTCAAAATGAACGAAATGCCCTTGGCCACAATAAATGTCAAAATGACCAAAATACC
>JAUMHB010043987.1:0-10016 GCA_032359685.1 Pittosporum tobira
AACCTTGTATACTTTTAAGTCCTGTGTATTTGTAAGTTATGAAATTATTAATAAATTGGCAACTCAAGTCGAGGTGTAGATGCCCAGATTTGGTGGTGTCACATATAATATACACAATTATAGTGGAAATAATCTTCAAACAAATACTCCATCTATCCTAAAAATATTATAATATTAGATTTTTACAGATCTGAAAAAATTTAATTTATTGTTCAAGAATTATTTAAATAGTTTTTATTGTTGTAATTTTAGATAGTGAAATTTTAATTAGAGTGAGGAGTTCTATTATTATAATAGTGTGTGAAATAATGTGTCGTATTTGATAAAATAAAGTTAAATTATATAATTTTTTTGTTTAATTTTTTTTGAAAAAATATTTAAATCATTTTAAAATATTTAAAAAACAAATATTATGATATTTCTAAAACAGAATGAATATAAAAGATCAATCAGCACATTAATGAGCCTCACCACTATCTCAGCAGCATCGTAACAACCTACTTACATCCTATAGAGACACGTCCATGTAATTAAGGCGGTATTAGTAAGAGTTTGTTTGATATCAATTATTTAAATTGATTATAATTTATTTTTAAAAATTAATTTTTTAAAATTAATTTTTTAATTTAAACAATATATGTTAAGTATAATAATATTATCAACTTATTTTTAAAAATTAGTCAATAATTGATTTTTTTAACTTATAAGACACTTTAATTAACAAATAAACTATAAGTTATTTTGAAATAAATTATACCAAACAAATGTTAAATAGTTTGTCTTCGATTTTATATTAGTTTGGTTAAAATTTTAAAATTGTATCTTATTTAAAATATTGATGATTAATATATATAATTAATTTTTTAATAATTATTTAAAATTTAAAATATTATTTTATATTTATACTTCGAAATAATTGTTCAAAAAAATTAAATCATTTATACTTGATTCTTAATAAACTATGTTTGATAGTTAAATAAATTTAAATTCAAATTCAAATAAACCAATACTCAACTTATTTAAACTTTATATAATAATAAAACATATGGGTGAATTGATAATTAAACACATGTTTAAATTTTAAAAAGAATAAATTTCATTTTGAATCCCCTAAGTATATATAATGTTTTAAATTATACCATATATTTTTATTTGTATCAAATCGTACATCTTAAATATTATTTTTGTGTCATTTTGTTCAATTTGAACAACAATCTGTTTAATCCCTTAATGCTATCAAACATGTACTTTGCACGTGATTCTCGTTTTATTCTTAATAAAATTCACGTACAAAACACATGTCTAATTACATTAAGAGATTAGAAGATTTTTTGTTCAAATAATCAAAATAACACAAAATAATAGCTAAAAAATATAATTTAACACAAATAAAAATATAATATACAATTTAAAATGTTAAATATACTTAAAATGCTCAAAATAAAATTTATCATTTTAAAAATCAAATCCAAACAAATAAATAATTAACTAATTTACACTATATAATTAATAAAACACGGGACCCACACGCCTGCCAACTGTATTTCCCTCCTCTCACACCTTAATTACAGCAAAAACTCCCGATTATCTTCCTTCTCCTGTTATGGAAACTCCTTCCATACGTTTCTCTCTCATCTTCATTATCTTTTCTCTCTCTTGTCCCAATATCACCGCCGGTCCATCTGCCTCCTCCTCAGATATTAAGCCCAATTCATCCAATTGACTCTCTCGCTTATAACATTCTCCATTAACCCATTAAATACCCCACTCATTAAACCCTAGCAATACCCAGACGAAAACCCAGAATTGTTGATTTCTTTTGTTTGATTTAGTGAAAAAAAAATGAAGAATTCCCATCTTGGTTCTCAGGTTCGGATCAGTACACTCTTCTTGTTCCCCCTCCTCTCTGTTTTCCTCTGTTCTGTTCACTCTCAGTCCACCGATGATGCTTCAGTAATGCAGTCTTTAAAGAAAGCTATCAACCCGCCGAGTTCACTCGGCTGGACGGACCCAGAACCATGTAACTGGGAACACGTCCAATGCTCCAAAGACAAACGGGTCACCCGGATCCAAATCGGGAACCAAGGCCTCACTGGCTCTCTACCGCCCAACCTGAATAAACTCACTTCCCTGCAAGTACTGGAGCTCTACCAAAACCAACTCACTGGGGCACTCCCGAGTTTGTCAGGGTTAAGCTCACTCGAGCGCCTCTATCTCCATAACAACAACTTTACGTCTTTGCCCCTCGATTTCTTCAATGGTATGTCTTCGTTACAGTATGTTGATATAGGTTATAATCAATTTAATGCATGGCAAATACCTGAAAGTATTACTTCCGCAAATACCCTCCAAAGCTTTGCAGCAACTAATGCTAATATAACTGGAATGATCCCTGAGTTCATGAATAGTGATACATTTGCTGGCTTGACAAGCTTGCAGCTTGCATTTAATTCTTTGGAGGGTGGATTGCCTGCTAGCTTTTCTGGTTCTTCAATTCAGACTCTTTGGTTAAATGGGCAGTTGAGTATTTCTAAATTGAATGGCTCTGTTGATGTTTTACAAAATATGACACAATTAACTCAAGTTTGGTTACATGGGAATTCGTTTTCGGGTCCTTTGCCCGACCTTACTGAGTTGAAAAAATTGAAGGAATTGAGCTTAAGGGATAATGGTTTTACGGGTTTGGTGCCTACGTCATTGCTTGATCTTCCTTCACTTGAGAAAGTGAATTTGACCAACAATATGTTCCAGGGGCCAACACCAAAGTTTAAGTCTTCTATTGCAGTGGATATGACTGCTAATACTAATAGTTTCTGTTTAAATGATCCGGGTGTTCCGTGTGATTCACGTGTAAATGCGTTGCTTGCTGTTGCCCAATCTGTTGGTTATCCGACTAAGTTTGCGCAGAACTGGAAAGGAAATGATCCTAGCACGTGGTCAGGGATCACTTGTCCTAATGGGAATATTACTGTCATTAATTTTCAGAAAATGGGTCTTATAGGTAATATTTCTCCTAACTTTTCATCCATTACATCATTGCAGAAATTGATTCTTTCAAATAACAATCTTACGGGTGTTATTCCAAATGAGCTAACAAGTTTGGTTAACTTAGAACTGTTAGATGTTACAAACAATCAGCTTCATGGTAAAATTCCATCATTTAGGACGAATGTGATTGTCAAAACTGATGGTAATGTGGATATTGGAAAGGATAGTGGTCCTATTGGTCCTCGTCCAATACCATCTACACCTTCTGGTGGTTCATCACCAGGTGCTGTTCCACAGACTCCTCAAAGTGACAAGAAATCGTCGCCCATGGTGGTTGTGGGTTCGGTTGTTGGTGGTGTTTGTGCAGTTTTCTTTGCAGGAGTAATTGTATTCTGTCTATACAAAGCCAAGCATAAGCGTTCTGATAAAGTGCAGGGTTCTAATACAGTCGTCATTCATCCCCGCCATTCTGGTTCCGACAATGATGTAAAGATCACAGTTACTGGATCAAGTGTTAATGGCGGTGCTACTAGTCAAACTTTGAGTCTCGGAAGTAGTGCACCTAGTGATATGCATATTGTTGAGGCTGGCAGCATGTTAATTTCCATTCAAGTTCTGAGGAGCGTTACAAACGACTTCAGCCAAGAGAATATATTAGGAAGAGGTGGTTTTGGAACTGTTTACAAGGGTGAGTTACATGATGCGACTAAGATTGCGGTTAAGAGGATGGAGTCTGGGGTGATGAGTGACAAGGGTTTGGATGAGTTCAAGTCTGAGATCGCTGTTCTTACTAAGGTTAGACATCGGCATTTGGTTGCGCTTCTAGGATATTGCTTGGATGGAAACGAGAGGCTACTTGTTTATGAATACATGCCTCAAGGGACACTTAGTAGGTATCTATTTAACTGGAAGGAGGAAGGTTTGAAACCTCTGGAATGGGCAAAGAGGTTAATCATTGCACTGGATGTTGCCAGAGGTGTTGAATATCTACATGGTTTAGCCCATCAAAGTTTTATTCATAGGGATCTTAAACCGTCCAACATTCTTCTTGGGGATGATATGCGGGCTAAAGTTGCAGATTTTGGACTAGTTCGTCTTGCTCCAGAGGGGAAGGGTTCAATTGCAACTAAATTGGCAGGAACTTTCGGATATCTGGCACCAGAATATGCAGGTGATTCTATTTAATCATTTTTGCAATTTAGATCATGCTTTTAGCATATCAATTCCACAACTATCGTGCTTGTTCTTTATATATGTGCTGTTTAAAAGTTTTTGCAATGCTCTAATTTCCAGTATTGGATTATTAAAAAACTAAATTTTGATATTTCATTTTAATTATTTGGTAACTACAAAGATTGAATTTTTTTTGGCTCTAAGACTGAAATCTATATGTGACTGACAGCGACGGGTCGAGTAACTACAAAGATTGATGTCTTCGGCTTTGGAGTGATTCTAATGGAGATGATTACAGGAAGAAGAGCACTAGATGATACCCAACCAGACGATAGTATGCACCTTGTTCAATGGTTCCGTAGAATGAACATCAACAAGGACACTTTCCGAAAGGCCATCGACTCAACAATTGATCTTGATGATGAAGAAGCCCTCGCCAGTGTAAGCACCATTGCTGAGTTGGCGGGCCACTGCTGCGCAAGGGATCCCTACCAGAGGCCCGATATGAGTCATGCAGTCAACGTTCTTTCTTCTCTTGCTGAGCTCTGGAAACCATCAGATCCTGATCCTGATGACATATACACTATCGATCTTGATATGACATTACCCCAGGCGCTTAAAAAGTGGCAGGCTCTCGAGGGAATGAGTGGCATTGATTGTTCTTCTTCGTCTCTTCTTGGCAGCAACGACAATACCCAAACCAGCATACCAACCAGGCCTTCTGGATTTGCAGATTCGTTCACTTCACTAGATGGACGCTGAGACCCACACAAGGAATGGAGGATGTGTTTGGTTTGATCATTCTTTCTGCTTCGTTTTAGTAAGTTTTTGCGTTGCGTTTACATTTCGCCATTCTTGTTTGATGGTTTTTTTTTTTTTTTTTTTTCAGTTTGGATAGAATTGACTTTGCTGCCCTCTTTTTTATTGTAGAAGATTTGAAATGCAAATAGATAAGAGTTTTACTCATTAAGTGTGGTTATTTTTCTGTTGATTCCTTTTTAGGTTACACTAAATTTTATCCATATTGCATACCTTTCATGCTTCCAGTTAAGACTTAACCTGTATATTTGCCTTGTGGTTGTTAGGAAGTCACTCTAGTGTTCATGTCAGGTTTAGGTTTCCAGAATACGAGTTTACTAGTAAGGTATTAAAATAACAAGTTCTTGTGCGAAATTGAGATTGATTCGAGGAAGAAATGGTCTTAGAAATTAACACTTAGTTATGCCCTCCTTATTCATGTTTGGATGGATTTATTTATGCCTTAGGTTATATATTATATATATAAATCATAGACTGTAAAGCTACTGACCTCTTTGTCGCATAATCTTTGTAGTAAGCACAACCAACCATAAAGTTGGTGGTACATGATTAGGCTACAAAGTAAAAGGCAGAGGGTCCTCCATATATTATTATAGGTAGAGAATTAAGTCAACCAAGTCCCATTGGTCAAGTTAAGGCAGGGATAATGGCAAATGTAGATTGAGACAGTGCCTATTCCGATTTCAGCTAACCCACACTGAAAATCTGATTCTGTAAACAAATGTTTTTTCCTCTAATACTTGTAGTAGTATATGGGTTTATGGTGGTTGACCACGATGTGGTTTGACTTGGTAGATGAGTAGTGGATTTTCTTAAAGGATGATTGTTTGATGTGGTTTCCGGCCAAGTTCTCCAACTCTTGGTGCTTGTTTGGTAGCAAACGTTTAGATATTATAGTAAACACAATAAAAATCATGTTTGACTAAATCTAAATTTAAAAAATTCAGATTATAGCTTAAATTCAATTTTAACAAAATATTAAAGTTGGATTCAAGATGCTGATTGACCTCTAAATGCGCACTTAGTGCCTCTGCTACAATGACTACGTATGTATGTCCACCCACATGTCCACATCTTATTATTAATAAATAAAGTATCATACTACTTGCGATAGAATTATTGCGGATTTGGTGGCGGCAATCACTGCTTCTTGTTGCTGACTTTTTTAGTCAATTTTGTGTTACGTGCGGAGCTGTTACTATGTTTTTTCAACTCGGTTGTCTTGTAATTCTTCTGGGGGGGGGGGGGGTTGGGTGTCATGGTGGGGGGTTGTTTGGATTTGTTAAATTTGTTAAATTTGCTTTCTCAAGTATTTTGGATCTTAAGTCTGAATAAACGTGGGTGGGGTATGCTTCTTTGCAAAAGTATTGATGGGTTGAAGACAGATTTAATAGTATATATATATATATATTTAAATCTCATGCTTATTAGTAAATTTGCATTATTATAGGTTTAGAATTAAATAATACATTATACCATATAATTTGTGGCAATTACGATTTTTGTTGCCTGGTCGGCATGTTTTCTTTTTCACTTCATGGGTTTCTTTGGTTAAATAATATTTAAATTTTAAATGACACAATAGTTAAAGTTGTAACATTGTGGTCAAGGATTTTATTTTTTATTTTTTATTTTTATTTTTGTAAATCTTGATTGGTAGGATGGTACCCTCTCTTAGTAACAGAAACAATTGACAAAACATCAAGAAATGATTCGTGCTTGTCCTGCTTTTGCTGTCTAAATGGTTAAGATTAAATGTCATCATCTACTTACTATATATATATATATATATATATATATATACTTGAATACAAACGAATGAAATTGCAAAGGTTAGGTTTCTCATTTCTGTGGTAGGTAGATATGCTGCTAATCATAACAAGGAGCAATGGGGTCTATCTGAACTACTTTTGACCTGGTTTTGGTTTGTTTCTGAAAAAAAATCCACTGTATGAAATGATCAGCCCGTGTGTTTTGTTATCATAGCAGTTGAGCCAATGATTAGAAATGACCTATTTTTTAGTTTTTTCACGCATTTATAATTAACTCAAATGCTTATAATCAACTATGGGAACACATTATTTCTTATCTTAGGGGAAAGAAAAAAAAAAGGTACAAAAGTTGTTCGTCCGTAAAGAATCGGTACCGGTACTAGTTTCACTAACGTCGAGCGCAAAATCCAATCAATCTGCAAATTCGCACCAAATTCGCAAAAGTCATACCATTAAACTCGTAGCAATGGTTTTGGATTTGGGTTTAGTATAAAAAAATAAACTCAATACATATATGAGTTCGGGTGCGAATTTAGTACAAACTCGCACCAAATCCATAGTTGTTATATATATATTTTTTATAAAGTATTTTGGTATATATACAATATGTATATTTTATTGAGTTAATATAGCTTGAGCAGAAATGCTATGCTTATTTATGTTGCCAAAGTTTTATCAACTTTATTGTATTTAATTCATGTATCATTTCTTGTATATGTATTTATCTTACTTTGATAGTTAACATTATGTATATGAGTGGTTTGTCAAAATTTACATCGTTATCTTACATATATTTCTCATGTGGTGTGTAAGTAAATGCATAATGGTTTGTTAAGGTCTGGACCTCAAAAAAATTATGTCTATTAAGAATTGAGAACTCAAATTTTTGACTTAACAATTTTAAATTATTTTTTTAGCAATTTTTCCGTTACTTACACATCATGTGAGACGTATATGTAAGACGATGTTGAAAATTTTTATGATTTTTTTTAGGGGGTGCATATTGACACGAAAATGTAAACTTAAGGGAACAAATTGACACATTTAAAATAATAAGATGCAAATTGAAACATTAGATATAATTAGATGGTGCAAAATGAAATTTACTCAAAAAATAATTTTTATTCATGTGTAAAATTGTTGTATGATTCCAGCAAATTAAGAATTATAATTCTCTTTCTACTATATGTTATATAGAAATTTATTATATGATCATTCCAATTACTAATGTTTGATTCTGCCATAAATTTGTTATAATTGGTATAAAAATGATACGGAAATTCAGTTACAGTGCGAAATATACATTACTCCACTCACAAAATATAGTAGCGATTGAGATGTCTTTTCTCTTGTCGCATAATTGATTAAAATTAACATAAAAAATAAGTTAATAGTAATGGTGTTAATTTCTCTTGTCCCATACTTGATTAAAAATTAACATAAAAAGTAATTTCTCTTGTCCCATAATTGATTAAAAATTAACATAAAAAGTAAGTTAACAATAAGGGTGTTGATTTCTATACGCCTTTTATTGATTTTGCAAATTAAAAAAAGATAAAATTTTAAATTGACCCTTCTTAAAGATGATGAATATGTTAGTTTTTTATTCAATAAGATAGTACAGAAACTTCATTCGTTTTTGGGTATGTAAGATTAATAAAGAGTGCAAAAATTAACAACCTAACAGATAATGATTGGGATCCCAAATATATGAGTCATTATTTATGTATTTTCTCTTATCCCATAATTGATTAAAAATTAATACGACTGTACTTATTTTCAGTTTCCACTTTTTGGATTTCAAATAATAATCTCAATTTGAAATTTTCATTTAAAAGTTTAATAAATATTTTTCTTAATTCTTTATGATATGCTGAGTATATGATGGATTATATTTAAGACTATAAATAGAAGCAAACGGTTTAGGCTTGATTTGGGATCGCTCAGCAATAAGTTCAATTTGAGATCAATTCGAAATATTAACGAGTAAAATATAAGCATATTTTAAAATTAGATTAATTATTCGGATCTCATTAAATTATTTTTTTCTATTGATTTTCGATAAAACTCTCTCAAAACTTTAAACTATTCGGGCTCAATTCGTATTCGTGCTCATTTTGATAGTTAAACGGGTCATATACGAGTTTCATTTCAAGTTCGATAAATTATATGAGTAGAATCTAAGTAAGTCGTACTTGATTAAATTCGACTCGTTTTTACCCCTAATTATATTATAATAATTAGGAGTGCTCACGGTACCAGTTTTTTGGTTTGAACCGATTACCGAACCGGAACCGGAACCGAACCACGGTTTCGGTACTTTTGGTTTCGATACTTTTCGGTATCGGTTTTTTGATTTTTTTTTTAAAATTAATTTTCGATTTGGTTTATTTTAGTTCGGCACCGATTATAAAACAGAAAATACCGAAAAATTGAAAGTTTTTTTTTTTTTTTTTAATGAACAGTGTTTCTGATGGTAATGTATCTTAGTAACCAGCACTAGCATTATGTATATTCATTTACGTATATGGCTGGAAGAATGCTTGTATACCTTACCATTAGTTGTTACTGATTGTTTACCCAACTCCATTGATATAAAGAGCTTTTCTGCTTGATACATACAACATTAAGTATATTCATTTTCAAATATATGAATATGGAAATTCCACTTACTTCAAAGATTTCAAGAATGCAGGATTCCATCACATTTCTCATCATAAGTATCCCCTGTGATTACATATCAGAAACTAAATTTTTTAATTTAAAGGAATATTAGAGGAGAGATCGATTTTCTATATCTATTGTCTAATGTTTTTGGGTTTTATATGACTTGAATCCTACTCGGTCTTGGATTGGAGTTCCTACTCCAAGAAGATTTTGAAGTTTCCTAACTTAGATTTTTAGTATTCTATTGTGGCTTTGGGATAGATTCTACTACATCAAAGAGCAACAAAAATCAGTAAGGAACCAAATATACGAAATAAATTTTGTATGGATTTAAAATTTAAAATAATAATAATTTAAAATAAAATAAAAAGGTACATCCATCGAATTGAACCGATACCAAAACACAAACCGAAAGTTTAATTTTATTCGATATCAACTCAAATTTTTTAAAATGAGCAATACTAATAATAATAATTTTAAAAGTACGTAGTCCCCCACTGTTAGCCAACTTCAATTTGCTTAGACATGATCTTTAATCAAATAATAAATAAGGCATTATTTATTGGCTGACTAGACTTTTCCTATAGTAAAATAATT
>JAUMHB010043998.1:0-16518 GCA_032359685.1 Pittosporum tobira
ACTTACAATGAGAGACGTCATCAATTCTTATATGATTTACTGCAGGATTAGTGGCAGATGACGAACTACTTGCATCATCACATTTTCTATTGTTACTATAAGATATACCTGCAATTGAGAAGACATGAAATTAATTTTAATTTAAAATAGAATTTAATTTAAATTTATACACATAATCTATAACATCATTTTCAATATCTACCACAGATCTTTCAAGACTTATACAGACGTGTTGATAGCATACCTCGTTGCTTATTCAACTGATATCTTTGCCATCGAAGACTCTTCCTTCTCTCAGCTTCTTCAGGTGTCTCCTTCTCTTTATACATCCGATATCTTTTTCTATTTTATGCGTTTTTAATTTCTTTTCATCTAGTGATACCATTTCTTCACCATTCAGCCGATATCTTTGCCGTCAAAGACTCTTCCTTCTCTAAGCTTCTTCAGGTGTGTCCCTCTCTTTACGCATCCAATATATTTTTCTATTTTCTGCATTTTTTAATTTCTTTTCATCCGGTGATACCATTTCTTCACCTGTTGTTGCTTTATTTTGCACAACTGAGAATTAACTTTGAATATGTATTACATGGTAGATCTAAAATGCAGTGGAGGAAGAGGACAAAAGTTCTAGAGAAAATGGAGTGACAGGCCAACTACTGATGTAATTAGTTTGTAATTTAATAAACTACATACTATCCAAATGAGTGGGCTGACAGTTTTTTTAGCAAATCTAAAATGCAGAGGAGGAAGATGAGAGAAATTCTGGAGAAAATGGAGTGACGGGCCAACTACTGATGCAATTAGTTTGTAATTTAATATACTACTTACTATCCAAATGAGTGGCCTGACAGTTTATAATTGTATTTTTATACAACAGGGCAGCTTAATGTACTATTTATTACCCAAAGAGTGGGTTTTTATTACCCAAAGAGTGGGTTGATGAAGGACAGTTTAATGTACTTATTCCACAAAATTTCAGGGGTACTATAATCATGCGAAAATATGGAATCAAAATTTGACTTTTTGACCAATTTGTGCTTTTTATATATTTGTAATGTAATTTGTAGTTTAATATACTATTTACCATCCAAATGAGTGGGCTGGCAGTTTTTTTAGCATATCTAAAATGCAATGGAGGAAG
The DNA here is from genome assembly GCA_032359685.1 of Pittosporum tobira. Classification (NCBI taxonomy): domain Eukaryota; kingdom Viridiplantae; phylum Streptophyta; class Magnoliopsida; order Apiales; family Pittosporaceae; genus Pittosporum; species Pittosporum tobira. Next base: position 1,142 of record JAUMHB010043998.1, read on the forward strand.
AGGAGAGAAATTCTGGAGAAAATGGAGTGACAGGCCCACTACTAATGTAATTAGTTTGTAATTTAATACACTACTTACTATCCAAATGAGTGGCCTGACAGTTTATAATTGCATTTTTGTACAACAGGGCAGCTTAATGTACTATTTATTACCCAAATAATGGGTTTTTATTACCCAAAGAGAGTGGGTTGAATGGCAGTTCAATGTATTTATTCTACAAAATTTGAGGGATACTATAGTCATGTGAAAATATGGAATCAAAATTTGACTTTTTGACCAGTTGGTGCTTTATATATATATATATAGATATAGATATATAGATTACCGGATAAACATATGTTCATTTTATGATGGAATGGATAATAATTTTCTTATCTTTTCGAGAAACTTGTTGAATATTGGTTTTATATATTTTGCATTAGTTCAGAAATATTTTAGACTATAATATCTTAAATTTTTATAAATATGGGTCCCCTTACATAAATTACAATATTTCTGGTATAATCAATACTTTTAACAAAATAATATTGTTTTGCCTATTTTATTTTTATTTTTTGGCAAAACATTGTAATTATGTCTTTTGTTAAAATATACTTTTCCACTATGATATACTTATCTTGTTAGATATATCAAATTGTATATATATTTTTTTCCTATAAATATACTTAAATTTATTTTCAACAATAATTTATTAGCTCCATTATAGATCTAATATTTACGCGAACAGGTTTATCTAAATCATGTTTGATACAGGTTTATGTCAACTGTTACTTGAGAAGCCTGATCTATAAGCCTTGTTCAGTTTGTCTCCATTCCAGAACTATGGCGTCAACACTTTTCTCCAGTTGTTGCCGTTGTCCTCTCCAACTGCCTCATCACATTCCATTTGGATTGGAGGAGGGAAAAAAAAAAAAAAAAACATCCACCACCATTTTTGCCAATTCTTCACCATCTTCTTCGAAACGTCTCTCACTTTCCATATCGTTAGAATTAAATATGCAAATATTGAAAATACTACACCAAAACTAGTTATATTTAGCGACTTTAAGTGGTAGAGTTGGTTTTAGTTCTATAATCAAAATTTATAATAATTAATATGGGGCGGATTTTAGCAATTTTTTTCCTAATGAATGGTGTATATTTTACATTGATCTCTATTTGTACAAAGTCTAACAACTTGATATTCATTTTAGCCTAAGAGAAAAAGAGAGATAGACTATGTTAATGTTTCACATAAATATACACAATCAAGATCTGAACCACAAAAGTTGAAACCCGTGTTTGACACGGGTTATTAACCTAGTTTACAAGGAAAGAGGGGGCATACCCACTAATACATTTCAGCAACCAAAATGACAAACTGAACAACACTAACACTTCTAAACAAATTCTAGCAGTTCTAAATAGATACACCCTCAACGATCTTCTCTGACAGGTTCCATTTTTAGAATAGCAGCCAATTTCCATACTTGTTCCCCACTTTCCTCTGTCCGCTTATTCTTCCTCTTAAATCTTCCTGTATGGCTTGTAGAATCTGATCACTGGAGTAGACTATGTCATCATGTAACTTCCTGTTTCTAGCATTCCAAGTTTGATACAAAGTAGATTGAACAGCTAGAAGCTTTACCCATCTACAGAAGATCTTCCTCCTAGAATATCACATAACCAGAGTCTAAATTTAATTAATTAATTTATTTTTTTTGATAATTAATTAATTTTTTGGAGCATTTTGGTAATTAATTACGTCAGTCTTCAAGAATAACAGAAAAAGTTAGAACTAAAAGTCAAAGAAGATGGTCAATACATTAGCCAAAATGGCCCAGAAAACGTTACCAGTCTAAAATGTTGGGCAAATACCTGAGTTTGACCCAACTCAACTCGAACTCGACTTAGGATACTCGCAAATAACTTGTTTATTAAATTAGTCTGAGTTTTTTCACATATTTGCTACGAGACTTCAAAATTTGAACTTGACTAGACTCTAATGAAAAATTTAATTACTCATACGTAACTCGACCAAACTCAACTCATCTGTATCTCTACCCCTAGCCATAAGCCCCAAGGGAGTGGAAGGATAATTATAGAAAAACAAAAGACGATGGCAAATACTCCATCCGTTCCAAAACTAAAGATACCTTAACAAAACGACGATTTTTAAAAAAATCAATGTTCCAATTATCACATAAAGGAAAGGTGCTTGTAAAACAATGGTGTAAATTTTATTCTACATTTATAATAAGATGATAAATTAGAAATCATTATATTTCGTTTTTGAATATAAAAAAAAATCATATCAAATTTTGAAAATAGTATGTTCACAAACAAAAGTAGTCACAGAATAACAGTCATTATCACAGTTCACTAGCAATTAAATAACATAGTACGCTTAACAATTTCAGAAGACAGCAAATAATTTCAGCTAGAATATAATGCAAAATACATCAGAATAATCACCAGGGCAAGAAGGCAGCACAGTAGTTAAACGACAAGCAAACAATGGCAGTAACAAAAAGCTATGGACACAGCCACAAAATACACCAGTTTCACAAATATAACAGAAATCTCTGAAGTATAAGCATATTGCTAAATTTATCAAACATAAAAAATGAAAATACATCCAAGAATGCCATCAATAACGGTGAGTGAGTGACTCATTCATTAGCAACAGCCACGACTTGTTTTCCAACATTTCGGCCCGAGAAAAGCCCGACAAGAGCTGCAGGGCCATTCTCAAGGCCTTGGGCTGTGTCTTCCAAGTATGTTATCTTCCCTTCCTTTATCCAAGGCAAAACCAACTCCAGAAACTCTGGGTAGAGGTGATAGAACTCCGGAACGAAAAATCCTTCCATACGGACTCGTTTCTCAAGGAGGCTGACCAAGTTGTGAATGCCATTCTTCTTATCAACATCGAATCTTGACATCATTCCACAAACAGCGATTCGTCCATGGGGATTAATGTTAAGGAGTACTGCGTCCAGCATCTTTCCTCCAACGTTATCAAAGTAAATGTCAATGCCACTAGGAAACAACCTGATAAACAACAAAAACAACAAACATGAAGATGGAAAGCATCAATGCTATGCACTGTTGAAGTACTTTCTCCCTCTGTACATTTTAAAATTAGAGATAATTTTGAGCTATATTGAAATAAGTTTGTGAATCTTAAAATTCAAATTATGACATAAATTCATTAATTTTCAGATTTAAAAAAAAAAATTGACTTTAACATCAATTAAAACAGAATAAATTCACCTCAAATTTTTATTTTAGAATTTCACCAATGTGCTTACATTAAAAGTGATATATACTTATAATTTTAATTTTAGAACGGTCAGAATAAACGGTAACTATTTCTTCCACAATTATCGAATGAAAAAGTCGTAGGTGTTTTTGATTGATAATAAGTTCATCGAAGTACTGACCTCTTCAAGGCTGCATCCAAGTCTTGTTCTTCTTTGTAGTTGAAAGCTTCATCAAACCCCAATTTATTCTTCAACAGGTCAACCTAATGCCAAAAAGAAATGATATTCAAACAGAGAGAATGTAGTCAACGCTGCTACGTATTTGCACAAACTTGTGACAGTTTCCTGAATAAAACAGATGGGAAATTCAACTACCAAAATCTGTTTACAGCAGAAATGCTTACGTTTGAGCTAAGATAAACCAAAGAATGCGCATATTGGACTTTTATGACTGGACAATTTATAGGTGACTGACCTTTTCTTTGCTCCCAGCGCTTCCAACAACATAGCAGCCCAATAACTTTGCAAACTGCCCAACAAGCTGACCGACTGCCCCAGATGCTGCTGAAATGTAAACAGTATCGCCTTTCTTCGGAGAACTAACCTTATAGAAACCAGCATAAGCAGTCATACCAGCCATACCTACAAAACCACCGAAGAAAGACCGTGAGCAATAAATCTAGCCTAATCCAAGAACTTATCAATTATCATGATTGTATCGCTTGGCTCTTCTGGCACCCAAAAAGAAAAGAAAGCCTGTCACTTGTGATCTGGTTGTACATAATTTTAATAGCAGAATTATTAAGAAGATTTACCCAGAAATCCTGTATAATAAGAAAGAGGCACATCAACATGTTGAATTTTGAAAAAGGAGTCTGTCTCTGTAATCAGGCTGTACTCTTCCCATCCAGTGAGTCCCCAAATCAAGTCACCTTTCTTGAAGTTTGGATTCCCGGACTCCAAAACTTTAAACACTCCGAGCCCACCAATAGGCTGCACAATATTAACAATGAGTCACTAATTTGTATACACTCCATATCAGTGATCATCAGCAGCATGTTCAGTTCCCTTTTAAGAAAATCTTCAGGCTAATTACCATAGATAACTACATTCCGATGCTTGAATCACATCAAGGTTACTGATACTTGGTCTAATGACCGACACCTCATCAATTTGTCTCGCAAACGGATGAGGTGTCATTAATTCTTTTCAAGACCGAAGGATTAGTAAATTTCCTTTTTCCTTACCTCCCTCGTTCTTTCACATTTTCAGCGAGGGCATGATCACAATTGCAGATTCGTTAATGAACCATTTTGGGGTCGATTAAAATGGATAGTACGTAATAGTTCATCTGAGTTTGAGTGGGTAGAGAAAAGACCAAATTATCACATTAAAATATATATATATATATATATATATATATATATATATGAAATACCACCACTTCAATGCCACACCAGAACTAAAGAGGATTCTAAGAACAGAGGTGTTATCCATATAAATTTATACAATAAACCAATAAAAATTATAAGTTTAATTCTATAAATAGTGAATAAATCAACAAATAGTCCAAAGTCAGAAATACCTGGCCGGGTGTGAAGGGATTTAAGTAGCCGCCTTCGGACTTAATCACACGAGCGGCCATGTACGGATCACATGACAAGTAGAGATTCTTCACCAAAACTCCATTTGAACCTTCTGGTACTTTCAGAGTTATAGTTCCGGTTTTTGCCGAAAAATCAGTCTCTTTTGGTATACCATTCACGTAGTCGTTCAATACTATCTGCTTGTTCTGCACTTCTGCCATTTCTATCTCTATAATCCAATTCTATAATTTGAAGTTTTGAAGTACACCTTATGAGAGTTCTTACAGGTCTGTATATAACACGGAATACTTGAAGCTTGTTTGGTCAACGCATTTGAATGTTATAAAACTCGAACGCACAGTAAAGGACAATATTTAGTATATAAAATTTTAAGTTTTAAAAATAATTAAATTTATAATTTAAACTTAATTTATTTAAGTGACATGCTACTGTTACTCGTTGACCCCTAAAAGCTGCTACGTATCAAACAATCAATTATTCTCTATTTATATTATAATAATATTTTGATAAGCTAATAGATGATTATCGTTGCAAAAGCAATTAATGTTGTAAATAGAATTTCTACATATATTTACGGTAATATTTTGATAAGATAATAGATGATTACCATTGTAGAAGGCTGTAAATAGAATTAAATTATTAGACTCGATTCGGAATCGTTCGGTTAAAAGTTTGATTTGAGTTTAATTTAAAATATTAATGAGTAGAATATATATATATATATATATATTAAAGTTCGATAAATTATTCAGACCTTATTAAAAAAAAATAATTGATATTCGATACAACTCGTTAGAAAATTTTAAACAACTTGGATTTTATTCGTGTCTGTGCTCAGCTCGATAGTTAAAGGAATCAAATATGAATTTTGTTTTAAACTCAATAAATTATACGCATATAATAGGATAATATTATACTCAACTCGATTCGACTCGACTCGTTTTCACACTATAAACAATTATGACTTGTATAATAGTCTAACAAGAACTCTCCGTTTATAAGTTTGAGGTAAAGTCAATAAAAGAAGAAAGGAATAGAAAAGAAAAAAAATAGAGAAGTTATTTCTTTTTTTTTTCTTGTTTGTGAGTTGTAACAGAAAACTCAATAACTTTTTTTTCTTGTATTTGTGATTTCAAAAGAAAAGAAAAGAAAAAGATAATATGTTACAATTTTATCATTTAGTAATGAGTTTTTACACTCTGTTTGTAAGTTTAGACAAAAAAGAAAGAACATAAAATTAATTAAAATAAGGAATATTATAAATAAATAATATATTTTCATTTATAAATAAATAAAATATTTATATTTATATTTAAATATTTAAATATTATATTTTTAATACCTATTCAATTTTAAAATATAAATAAATAATATATTTTTATTTAAAAATATATTTTTAAAACCTACCAATATATAAATAAGTAATATATTTTTATTTTTATTTATATATCTAAATATTATATTTTTAATACCTATTCAGTTTTAAAATATAAATAAATAATTTTCTTATTTAAGAAAATAATTTTAGTACATATCAATATAAAAATAAATAATATATTTATATTTATATATTTATATATTATATTTTTAATACTTATCAATATATAAATAAATAATAAATTTTTATTTTTATTTTTATTTATATATTTATATATTATATTTTTAATACCTATTTAGTTTTAAAATATAAATAAATATTATTTTTTTATTTAACAATATAATTTTAATACCTATCAATATATAAATAAATAACATATTTTTATTCTTATATTTAAATATTATATTTTTAATACATATTAGGTTTTAAAATATAAATAAATAATATTTTTTTATATATTTAAATATTATATTTTTAATACCTATCAATACATAAATAAATAATATACAGTATTTTGTGAGTTTGAAAAAAAAAAGTAAAGATTACTACTTTATTGCTAGAAAATAAAGGGTGAAAAGGACAGGAGAGGTAATTAAATATTTAATATACTACAGATTGAGGGGTAAAACGAAAATTATAGAAGATTCATATACTTTTTTTTTCTTTTTTTACACAAATCATGTCAAAAATGGCAAGAAAGCTTGGGCAAGAAAAAGGGGTAGGTTTTCTTCCCAATTCTTTTCTTTTCCTTGCTGTGAGAATCTCACAAATAATAGAAATAGATAATATATAATTTTTTTTGATCATTTTCTTTTCTTTTCTCTAGTTTGAAAAACTCACAAAAACAGTGTAAATAATTTTGCCGGCGACTCACTGTAACACTAATTCAAATACAACCTCAAACTTTCCAGTGTCCTTGTGTATCTATAATAAATTAACATTTTCAATAATTTGTGGTGTATGTGTATAGATGTATCCTGACTTGTAGGTCGCCACCTTTGACATGTTCCTCCTTTAAATAATGAAGACTAAGGCATCAAACCGCAAATTGCCATCACATAACCCAGTCAATTTCTCAAACATTTGAATAGTAATTATCCCTATTAAAAGAGAGTATTAAATTTCGTAGTATATTTTGAAGGGCCAAAGTCCATCAACTAGTACCATTTAATTATGGAGTCTCGAACTATCATCTCTTTTTATTGGATAAATTTTATGTTATTTTCTATCATTAAAGTAATACGTTTAGTTTATAACGACTATTTAATTTAATAATAATTGTTTTAGTAAATTAGAAGGTATTGTGTCATTAAAGAATAATAAAAATCAATGCGACAAATAGCAACCCAAACCTGCTTAAATCTAGTGTCTAAAAGTCGCACACCATTTTAAGGCAGGAAAGTTGTTACTCCATAATGTTTACAGTATGTAAAAATTAATAAAGAAAAAAAAAATCATAAAATTACTGACAATTTTACAAAAGAGTATTTATTTATTTATTATTTTAATTTTTAAATAAGAGTTTCTTCTGGATTTTCTTATAGTTAAAGATACAGCAGTATTTCACATTCTCTGCTTGCCAGACTCGCAATAAACCCTACTTACAAACGAACAAAACGAAGACCTCTACTACCTTTGAGAGACCGCTACCGGAAGAGTCAACGGAACGTGATATGACAGAATTATTGTTAACGCAATTTTCATTTTTTTTTTTTTTTTTTTTTCTAGTTCTGGGCCTTCTGGCATGAGAAAATGTCAAAGTTCTGCATTTGACTTGTTGGGTATTTCAATATGACGCCAGGGATGAAGTATTATGGTCCGTACGAGAGCCCCCAAATTGGACTTTGGATAATAAACTGTATTATTTTTGAAGTCATATATTAAATTTTATTTTAAAATATTGCATGATCAAATATTTTTAGATAAAACGAAGTCGTTGTATTAAAAATATATAACAGAAGTAACCAAACAAAGGTTAATAATAAGTAACCAATTTTTTTTCTCCCAAAAACATTTCGTCTATTTGATAAATTTTTGGTTACGTACATGTTATTAATTTCAAGTGAATGTAAATTGTTATATACACATTTTTAGAGTAAGTATATTCATTAAATACATTCATGCACGAATCTTTTAAATAATTATAAGTTCCTATGTGTTTACTAGATATTTATTTACAATATTTAAGCACTTTTGACTTATGAACTACTTCGGATCTGATTTTTTTTTTGGCTCATAAATGAAAAATAATCAAAAAAAAAAAAAAAAGACTAAAAATGATAGCCTGTCTGCAAAGACTCTTTCTTTACCCTCCAAGAATTTCGAATCTATTTCCCATTTTTTCTGTTGGATCCAATAAAAAAATAAATAAATAATAAAGCTTAATGTTAAATAACTAAGTTTTATATACCGAAAACGTTTTATTCAAAGTGAGAGAGGGTATCTACTACGTTAATCAAGCAAGCAACCAAGGCCTTTTCTAGAAAATAAAGTGATTATTCTTGACCGTGTCACAGTGATCACTGACCACCATCAATATTCTCCCTTTTAGGTGGAAGAATAGTCAGAAGTACTTATTTCTACAAAGCCAATGTGAAAATAAAGTCAGAAGTACGTGTACCAAATAAAATAAAATAAAATAAAAACTTTTACAAAACCACAACTTGTTTTCCAACATTCTGGCCCGAGAAAAGCCCAACAAGAGCCGCTGGGCCACTCTCAAGCCCTTGTGCTATGTACTCCACGTATGTTAGTTTCCCTTCCTTTATCCAAGGCAAAACCATCTCCAGAAACTTAGGATAGAGGTGATAGTAATCAGAAGCAGTAAATCCTTCAATGCGGATTCGTTTCGAAACCAGGCAAAACAAGTTATGAATACCTTCTGGCTTTTCAAGGTGGTACTGTGAGATCATCCCACATACTGCAACACGTCCATGGAGTTTCATGTTAAGCAGCACCACATCTAGCATCCTTCCTCCAACATTATCGAAGTAAATATCAATGCCACTAGGAAAGTATCTGATAAACAACAACACAACAAAACCTAATGTTGGATCCAAATGAATAGCATCTATTTTTGTGTAACATAATACTCCTCCTTTATATATATATATATATATATTCATTTCTTAAATTAGCAGAAACGAAAAATACCTCCCTCCATCCTCAGCGGGATGGGTTAATTATTACCCAAAAAAATCGTTCTCAACGGGATGAAAGGTAGAATGAGAGCGTAAAGAATTCTTTGGCATGTATCTGTGTTTATAGTTAAGGGGGCCTACTACAAATAAATTGAGCTCTAATAGAATAGTAGAATTGAAAGTTATTCAGTGTCATTCAAGGAGTTTCTTAACATGTGTGCAAATTGTACTTAAGTCATCTTGGACAGAGTAATAAGACCACATATTTAGGCTTAATTTGATGATACAAGAAAAACGTATTTTAAAAAATATTTTTTGGTACAATGTTTTATCTGAGAACACGAATTTTGAAAAAATGACTTATTTTTTTATGTTTGATGATTAAGTTAAAACGAGGCCGAAAATGTATTTATATATTTAGTTTTCGAAATAAATTTAACAATTATGTTATTATCAATTAATATATGTATATTTTAATTTTTTTAATGAGATAAATTAAGTTCCTACAATGAAAATTTTAATTTATTTGTATGTATCTAAAAACTTAACACTATGATCTAACAATAAGAATGTTCATACTTTATAGGAAAATTTTAATAAGATAGTGGTTTTAAAAATTTTTAAGAATTAAGGAAATTTAAAATTTAGGAAATATATGTTTATATATAATTCAATATGAAAATACTAATTATGAATATATTGTGAAAATAAAAATAAATGTATTTATTTAAAAGATAAAATAAATTAAAAGATAATAAAAGTGATTAAATAAAAGTGTTTTGAATAATAATAGAAAGAGACAACACTTGGACCACTTTCCTTAAAATGACTTACGGATTTAAATTTGTAAGTTGTTTTCTTGAAATAATAAAAGAATTTTCGGTTAACTGGAAAATGATTTATTGTTGACTGAATTTTCCCTGCTATACCAAACATTAGAAAATCTGAAAAATATTTTCCCTATAACAAATGGAGCCTAGACAAAAACATTAAGTCTCCAATTATGAAAATGTTCTTGACCTCCCAATTAAGCCTAAAGGTACGGAGGAGTTGGTACTAACCTTAGGTTCAAACTTTATATAATTTTTTACATTAACAAGAAACAATGTTTTTTAAGACCAATTTTTCGAAGGTGAAAAATATTTTCCATGCTACAGTGTAATTATAATCCTCCATGGAAGCATATGCAAGCACTTACCTCTTCAAGGCTGTATCCAAGTCTTGCTCTTCTTTATAGTTGAAAGCGTCATTAAACCCAAATTTATTCTTCAACAGGTTAATCTTGAGCAAAGGATACATAATTTTCAAGCACAGAGACAGTCTAGTCAATACAGTTGCACTATGCCCTAGTAGGTAAAATTTAACTATCTAAGTTTGTTTACAGAAGCAATGCTTAAGTTAGAGATCAGTTTAGTTCAATAATGCACATATTTAATTTGATGATGTGACACTTAAAAGGGGAACTAACCTTTTCTTTTGTTCCAGCACTCCCAACCACATAGCAGCCCAACAATTTTACAAACTGCCCAACAAGCTGACCAACTGCCCCAGATGCAGCTGAAACGAAAACATACTCCCCTTTCTTGGGAGAGCAAACCTCATAAAAACCACCATAAACCGTCATACCTGGCATACCTACAACACCACCAAACGAAGATGAGGATCAGTCAATCTAGTCAAACATAAATTGATATTGGAGATAGCACCATAATCCAGGTATTGTAAGTTAGTACCTGTAAATTGCTTGCTTAGCATCTGAACCTTGCTCCCACCGTTCCACAAAATCAATCTTCTTTCAAATTTTAAGAGTCAATTTACGAAATCTTTAATTTTAAAATACAATATTTTAGGGGTCAACCTCCAAAAGTCAAAATGAAGCTCTTTTCTGAGGAACGCAGCAAGTAATATAGACATTATAATTATGTGTTGACTTTCATCTTGAATTCTTGTGATCCGGATCGATCCATTTGTTGGTCTAACCCAAAATAAAATTTGCTTATTGGGTTTGAATATGTATGTATATAATGTTTATGCATGCGTACAAAATAATAATCCTTTTGATCTCTCTATATATATATAAGCGGGGTGATGTAAGAAAGGTGATGTAAGCCATGACCTAAGCAAGCTACTCTTCAAAATTATATGGACACACATAGAGCCTTGTTGGCCATGTTGGAGACACACACATACCCACCTTGTTGGCATATAATCCGTAGACCACTTAGTCATCTAAGTGGCCAAGTTAACCACCAAACAAGTGCACCCTTACATGACCCAAAACCACACCACAGCCCCACTCAAGGCTCACAACATTTAGGGGCCAAATAGGAGTTTTATTTCTTTCACATACTTAACAACTAGAGAGCAAGAAAAGAGAACCCCACACCACTTCCATACCTCACGGGTTAGGTGGCTAAAGAAGAGCACTTCAATTTTTCTTTTACCTTATACCCTAGAGAGAGAGAGAGAAGAGCACCAAGTGATTAAATAAACAAACCCTAGCCAAAGATCATCATCGAAATCCTTGAAAATGCTTACTAGTCAAGCACAAACCCTAGCTACCAAGTAAACCCTAAGTGATTTTCAAACCCTCATAAGCCAAACTATCATCTTGGCTTGAACTCCTTGCTAGCTTCAAATCCGGCCTCTTAATGCTTGAACTCCTCCTAATGGTTTTCTTTTCTTACTCTCTAGTTGCCAAGTATGTGAAAGAAATAAAACTCCTCTTTGACCCCTAAATGCCGCCTTGAGTGGGGGTATGGTGTTTTTTGACCACATAAGAGTGTACTTGTTTGGTGGTTAACTTGATCACTTACATGACTAAGTGATCCATGAATTATATGCCAACAAGGTAGGTATGTGCCTCCAAAGTGACCAACAAAGTTCCATGTGTCTCCATATAATTTTGACAAGTAGTTTGCTTGTACATGTATACATATGTACATATATATGTTTATGTACATGTATACATGTATATATACACACACATATAGACATGTATATATGTACATATACATATAAATATGTACATATTTTAGTACTAAAGTCCTTCATTGCTCAGATAATAGAAGGTTGCGTATCGAAATCATTTACCCAAGTTCAAATCATAGCTCACTCATTTATATGTTTTTTTTTAATTTAATTTAATTTTTATATATTTTTTTAAAAATTAAATTTAATTTTTTTATAACTCATAGGCTTATTATTTGTATTGATTGAAAAAGGTGAGATTGAAACTTGGTACACAAGTTCAATACACACCCTTCTACCATCCGGGCTACAAAAGGGCTTTAGTACTAATAGTTGTACGTGCTATTATTTACAGCGCAAGCAGATCCTCCAAATTTGGTGCATGCTATTTTTTCTTGCAGCCCCTTAATATATAATTTTTAGCACGTACAAAATTAAGCAACTTAGCCTTGCATTGGCAGATCAAAAATGAACAGACATGATTATTTTTTCTACCAAGCCAATGTTAGCTACGAATCCTGACCACATTACATACACACACACACATGTATGTATGTGTGTATGTCGGAATTCTCATCTTTAGCCAACTTTGTGAGATTGTATGATTCGATGTATATGGAATTTAATTCTAGTGGATTTCTTCAGCCTCTCATCGATGTTTTTTCCTATTTGAGTTTCCATGTAAATTTATTGTGTTGTTATCTATTTATTTTTCGTTGACTTTGTGTTTGCCATATTTCTGTAATGTCAATACGCAAAATCTCTTTTGAGATAAAAACATAGCGAGTATAGAAGAGATTCCAAATATGTTGATCCAGCACCTCAAATAAAAAGGCCAAACACCAGGTAATATGACCCTTACAATATTTTTTTGTGCATGTATGATTAAGTAAGATGAATTACCAAGCAATCCAGTGTAGTATGAAAGAGGCACGTCTGTATGCTCAATTTTAAACAGAGACTCAGTAGGCATAATGAGGCTGTATTCTTCCCATCCGGTCACTCCCCAAATCAAATCCCCTTGCTTGAAGTTTGGATGCCTGGAATCCAAAACTTTAGCCACACCATACCCCACAATAGGCTGCATAATATTAACGACAGTCACCAACACAAAATTACGTTCCTAACTAACATATTCACAATATAATTATCACTGATGACTACGTGAACCTCAAGAACACCTTCACAACCTACTTACCACAGATGACCATGTTTAGATGCTTTGAATCACTCTAAGATCACTTGTAAAATTATATATCTAAAAAATAGAGAGGAAAAAAAAAACTGTTTTAATAAACATATGTTTAATTATTTATACTTTTAAAAAAAATTGTATTACAAAGACTTAGCTCCAATGGGGAAGACGTACCCTTCTAACCAAGCCACACCGGTTTAAATGCACAATTTAATTTAGTGCTAGAGATGGGGAAGGGGTAGGGGAAGGCTTCAGCTTATGGCGTTGGGGTCGTGGTTCTCAAACTTCTCATTGTACCAACGAAAAAAGAAAATTTTACTCCATTTTTTTTTAATTTCATTTTCTTTTCTTGGTCTTAAGTCAAAAAATACTCATAAGTCACATTTGTGAATCAGGTCGGATTGCTAATAAGCAGTTAAAACTGCTTATGAACAGTTTCAAAAAGCAACAAGTAGTACTTGGTAAACTGCTTTTAATGGAAATAAGCAGAAACATCAAACTATTAATTCCGCTTCTATCCCAACTAGTTGTTTAGCGATTGTTTGGCAGGAGCATTTAAATATTATAAAACTCAACCGAAAAAGAAAAAAAACATTATCTTTCTCATTACCACACACAAAATTCTTTATTTAAACTATTTATAACCAATAATTAAAAGCAATAAGTAATAATTACAAGCAATCCCACACATTGTCGTTAGAATTGGACATCAAAAGAAGTGAACATCTGAAGAGTGAAAATTACCTGACCCGGAGTGTACGGGGGTAAGAAGCCTTTAGTGGTCATACGAATTCCCATGTACGGATCGCAAGACAAGTAGAGATTCTTCACCAAAACGCCATTTGAACCCTCTGCTATTTTGAGACTTGCGGTTCCAATTTGTACAGAAAAGTCTGTCTCTTCTGGTAAACCCTTGGCATATTCTTTCAATATTATCTGCTTTTTCTTCACTTCCTCCATTTCCCAGAGCTGTACAATCAGGGAGATACCAGAAGTTTTGAGAGTGGTCTGTATATTTGATAGTGGGAGGAGAGTGAGAGCTTTTTTATTTTTATTTTTATTTTATTTATTTATTTTGAGTGGAGGAGATCAGAGTTTTCACGGTGAAAATATCGGAGTTCAACCGAAACAGACGTGTTCTTTGTTAGACCATATGTTTTGATCTGAAAGAATTTCCTTTTTGTGGTTTGGCCGGCAGGCTCATTTATTTAAATAAAGAATGGTAGGAATAACTAATTGACAGCACAAAAACGTGCCAATCAAGCAAGTTTGGAATTACTTAGCATAGGTTTTTTTTTTAAAATAATTTATAATTTATTTGTTAATTAAAATATATTATGTTGGGACCAACCCGACTGTTGATCAAGTCCAAACTTCACTATCAGTTCAGTGTGCGTCAGCGGGAGTGGGCTCACCTCAAACACGAGCAACATGAAGGAGTTTATTTCCTCGTTTCCCTCTTCGATACTTAAGTTAACGGAAGTTAAGGTGATAATCGAAGTATTAATATGGAGAGGAAGAGGTTTACCGTGTGTTTTTTTGAGAGAGTATTTGGGCAGAGTTTTAGCTATTTTTTGAGTTTGGAGTGGATCCTCTCATTTGTGCAAATGAGATTGTATTTGTAGAGTCTGCTTGACTCGCAACCCGATAAAGTAGGCATAGCGTGCCTTACTTGAGTTGACAGGCTTTTGGTTTTGAACGGCTGATTGGACGCTGTCTCGGAACTTATTTATTGGAACTCGTTTAAGGCCTTTAGGCCGCTGGACCCGAACTATGGCGAGTTAGGCCCAATCGATGGAATTGATTGGACCCGTTAGCTAAGAAGGCCTTGGCCCAATGTTCATA
>JAUMHB010044009.1:0-17959 GCA_032359685.1 Pittosporum tobira
GACCAAGTTTTTGCAACTTGCAAATATTCTGAACAAGTCTTGGTCCCTTGGTTAAGTGACTGCAATTGTCTCTTTAGATGAGTCACATGAGAACGTGACTGAGATACAAAGCGTTGGGCAAGATGGTTCCAGACTTGTCGAGCAGTGCAAAGTCCATAGACAGAGGACAATACACTCATAGATAAGGTTGAGTTCAACAAGCTCAACACAAACTGATCCTTCTTCTGCCAGAGAATAAATTCTGGATTAACAGAAGAGGAGAGTTGGCCTTCAACATTTGGAAGGTGTTTAGGTGGACACAGTTCAGATCCATCCACAATTCCCAGCAAATCATTGCTGCGAAGTACTGGTAGGAATTGAAAGGTCCAGGCAAGATAATTGGAGCTATCTTCTAGCTTCATGGAAATAAGATGAGTAACATTAGGAATGGTGAAAGCTGTGGAAGATGCGGAAGCAGCCATGGAAGAATCAAAGATTGGTGTTAGCCTTATAAGCTCTGATACCATGTGCGGAAACAAAGAATATTTAGAAATGGCAGCTTATTTAATGTTGCTGACCATTCTTTCATTTATAGAATAGTTCTGTATCTTTACAATTAAAGATAAAGATTACATATAACTAAATTACAAAATTCAAATACTACAAATCAAATAATATCTATCTTATCAGTGGAGACGTTTGAATAGCAGATGATGACTTATCTGCTGACTTGGAATCAGATAATATCTTAACATTTAATTTATTCTAAATTTGTTATGTTATAGTCATCTCATACATTATTAGTAAACTATGGTATGGAGTATTAGTTTTCAAGTTAGGTGTTTATTTTGTGAAGTATACATGAGGATCTTCCTGGCCCGGTGATTATAGTGCGCTAGTTATTATGAAATTGTTGTATCTTTAAATAAAGTTCTGTTTTCTCCTTTTTTGGGAGTTTCTAACAATGATGGTTGTCAATGGCCAGAACAATTGTGCTGAAATCGCTACATATGTTCATATTTTTAAGACATAGTTTGTTAAAACATTTGGTATCTGTAATGGGAGATATATATTGAAAAGAAAACTGTATTATAACCATTTGAATATATAATTTTGAAATACCTAGCTAGGAAATTAGAACTAGCGACCTAAGTTTATCGTTATGACTTTTGCAATTTATCCGGCCAAGACGATTGAAAACATGAAGTTGTTGACAGTTGGCTAGAGTCAATAGTTGAAAATTGCCTTACAAAAATTCAGAGATTTTAATTTAATTTGTATGGTGGAAGTTCCTTCTGCTAGAGATACACAAAAAGACCAGTCTGAAAGGCCTTGGCCCAAGCCTGTCAGGACTAGTCTTTATTTGAAAAAGACCAAGCCGGTCTTCTGAGTTGACCGGATCGGACCGAGCCAGATTATGTACCAAAAAATGAGACCCTTTGAGGACTATCAGTCTAGGTCAGTCCTCGACCAATCCTCAGCCGAACTTTTTCTATTTTTAAAATTATTATTATTTTACAATTTATAAGATTATTTAAATTCATTTCTTTTATTAAGTTAATAATTCATTATTCTATTTTTATTAAGTTAGTTAAAATAGTTATTTTATATAATTAGTTATATAGTTATGTTATACATGTAATTTTATAGTTGTTTCATATAGTTAGCTATTTTACATAGTTATTTACTTTATATAGTTAGTAATTTATATAATTATAAACTTATTTTTACAATACTTAATAATTTTTATAAAAAAGATTATTCATAGAGTTTTTAGGACCGGCCTGGACTCAGGCTAAGCTTGGGCCCAAGCTGGTCTTTAATCAAGACCGGTCCAAAGACTGGTCTAGACTAGACCGGTTTTCATGCCGGTCTTTCTCCTAATATGTCGGTCTGTTGAGTCTTTTTGGTTTTTTGTCCCGAACTTTGACCAGGCCAGCTCCAGTCCAAGTATTGGTCCTCAGGTTTTTTGTGCATCACTACCTTCAGCCGCTATTTTTAGTGTGCGCTACGAACTTCTGGTCCTAAAAGGGCTCTATGGAGTTCCAAACTCATAATCTCCCTATTGATGAGTTTTATCGCGATGGTCATAACCACTTTAGCAACCACTTGGGGCTAATATTGGGTCATTAGATTTGGTAAGTATGACATACAGTACCCAATAAATTATTGGGTGTTCTTTTAATGGTTTCAATATATGCGAGATTATTCATAGTACCATTTTTAGAGAATATTGGTAAATTCCAAAATCCTGATCTATCAACCTATTAATAAGTTGTTTCATGGCATTTCCGTCTATCACTTTATTGCGAAAGACCAAATTGTCTTGTTCTGCCATAAATATCTCCATATCATGTTGAGTAGGATTTGACAGTGGGTTTGAGTCTAGAGCTATCAACCACTCAGCCATCTCTCCGAAAGACAATTTATATTTAAACTCTTCGATGTGAAGATTATGAGTTCATAATTCGATAAAGACCCTTTAAGACCAAAAGTTCTTGGTGCACACTGGCAATAGTTGATGAGGGAACTTCAGCCATACAAATTAAATTAAAATATCCAAATTTTTGTAAGGCAATTTCAAGTATTGACTCTATCTAACTGTCAACAAATTCATGTTTTCAACCATCTTGGCCAGATAAATTGCAAAAGTCCAACCGAATCAACTTAGATCGCTAGTTCTAATTTCCTTACTCAGTATTTCAAAATTATATATTAAAATGGTTATTATAATCAAGCTTTCTTTTCAATACACATCTCCCATTACAAATACCAAATGTATTCGCAAACTGTGTCTTACAAATATGCACATATATAGCGCTTTCAGTACAACTGTTCTGACCATTGCCAGCCATCATTGTGAGAAACCCTCGAAAGAAGGTGAAGACAAAACTTTATTTAAACATACAGCAAATCCATAATAATTAGCGTACTATAATCACCAAGCCTGAGAGATCCCCATGTATACTTCAAAAATAAACACCTAACTTGAAAACTAATACTCCATACCATATTTTACTAATAATGTCTGAGATGAATACAACATAACAAATTTAGAATAAATTAAAACATGAATTCTATATTATTGTGCTGTAGCTACCAATGCTGCAGGTGTGCACAGTTTTTCTTCTTTTTGGTTATGATATTCCCATCGTCTGGCATACATGATGACCAATATAACGGCAAAATTGTGGCCACTGCCTGTATTATAAGGCTAAGTGGCAAACCTGAGAAGCCATTACCTGTCACCCCGACGTTTGATGCAAGTGCCACACCTAGGTATCCACTCACTATGAATGCAAGTGCTACATCAGACATAAGAAATGCCATCAATGATCCTTCACATCCTCTTGGGCTGAGCTCTGCCATTAGAACCATAAAAGGTAGAATTTTGAAAAAGTATAGAACTTTTAGAACCCCCGAGAAAACGACGACAAATAATGAATCAGGTAACCCCATATTTCGATATATCCCTTTCACGAACAGTACATCCGAAACCATGAGAACTGCGATGGTGGCCTGAATGGCCGCAATTAGTTTCCTTGATGGAATTGACTTTAAATGTTTATTATAAACAACACCCCATAGAAGCATTGCTACCTGTGCAATCACCTTGGAGATCCCCAACACAGAAGTTTCAATCTTTAGATATTGAGTTTGATAGAAGAACATGGTACCTGTTAGGGCTGGAATTATGGCATAAGACACTGCAAACCAAGCAATTGAATAAAAGATCTCAGGTTTCTGTAATGCAATTAGGAGCTCCGACATCTGCTTTTTGATTCCCGTGTTGGATGAACTCTTCGGGAGGTCAAGAGAGCTTTCAGAAGTGAAAATTGTTATGACAAACGGGATAGTAAGAAGAATACCAAACAGGAAGAACAATGCTTGAGGGGAGAACCAATTGATGGCAACGCCACCTAGAAGGTTACCAAGCACCCCACCAATGGAGGAGGCCATCCAAACAAATGACTCTAGCTCACCTGAAGAAGATGACTGAGAGTTCTTTGAAGATGACATGGGCTCTTTTGCAGTCTCAGCAACAATGGCATCGTTCGCAACTTCAACTATTGAAGCACCAAGATTTCCAAAGAGGAGATATAAGGTGATTGGGAAAATTGAGGTGCTCGATGGGGGAAGAAACGCAATAGTAAGCCACGACAAAGCCTGCATGAAAGCTGCAAAACATATGGGGATGACTAGTCCGTCAAAATTGTGATTATATCCAATTCATGTTGGCGAAACCAGTACAAGAATTAATTTTTTCCAAACAAGTGCTTTTATATTGCTTTGGGAGCCACAACCCAAAATTGTAACCTCTCAAAGCAGATATATAATAATCCAAGAATTTCACTTCAAAAACAAAAACCATTTTTTAAATACCATTCAAGGATCTCAAGCAGAACAATTTAAACGTGCTATGAACCAACAATTTGATACACAGATGAATCTATGCAAAAAAACACGGAAAGTGGAAGAATCAAGAGAAAGTAAAAATGCCAAGAACGTAAAACTACATATTATAATCTAAAAATCAAAAGTAGTTAGTGCAGTATCTATTGAATCAGGTAGATTGATATAGATGTCAACGAATATACTTAATCATAAGTTTTTACTTCTTCTTTTTATTTATAAAAAAGGTTAAAATCTTGAATCAGCTTTTGCTTCCTTTCAAGGGTTTGAGGAGGAAAATGAAGAACAAAAGAGATATTCATGTCGAAGAATAACTTGATACATATAATATACCAGTAGTATCATAATTGGATTCTGGGATTATATAAAAAGAATTACTACATTACAAATAAAAATTGAATATAGATTAAAAGAAAAACAATAAATAAATAAAAGAGAAAAGAAGTTGTATAAGTGTACCTCCAATGGCGATGTAGGGGAGGCGATGTTCGCTGGAGATGTAAAAGGAATCGGAGAGGATGCCGTAAAAGGGTTTGGCGACCATGGGGAGATTAGCCGAATTTGGAGAATCTGGAGGGTAGAAGGGTCCACTCTGATACTATCTTTGAGGAAGAAATTAACACCCAACCATGGCATACACCTCATCCCCTGTACCCAAAATCCAATCCCCAACAAAAACCTCCTTAGCACCTTAATTCTCCTTCCATCCTTATTATTAATGTCACTTGTCTTTCTCTCAAAATCGCCATTGGTATTGCTACTGTGATTGTTACTATTATCATCACTAGATGGTACGGATACCATCATTTTTCCTGTACCACCAACAAAGAAAAGAAACAGAGAACAAATGGTGAAAGATACGAATGTCTTCCCTTGTGTATAGATCCGGAGAGGGAACACGAAGAGCAGGATTGGCGCTTTAGTAATTTGTCTGTTGCTTCATTCGAAAGTTAATACTTTTGCAAAAAAATAATTTGATTTTTAAATGGTAACTCGAAACTTCTGATATTATTATTATTATATTTATTTATTTATTTTATAAATTTCTTTTTGCTATTATCATGTGTGTATTTTAATGAGTGATATCTTGTTAAAATATTTAAGGCATAAGTAAAGATTTATCTAGGCAAACCCATACAAGCTGGCTTGCCAAATGTGCCCATCAAGTATTGCGGCATCGGCTTATCATCCTATGTTTATTCCTTAATTTGAAATTTCAGATCTTTTTCGTCCTTTGAGTGGCTTCAGAGAAATTAGACTTGTGTATAAGGAGCCTAGACAGGTAAGTGTGCCATTTCATTGTGTTCATTGTTTTATCTCATGCTTATACCATGTGATATATCAAATTGTGTTTCATGTTGTCATCTTAGCAAGATTTTTAAGCATCTTTATGTTTGATATGAACATGTTGTGACTTATCAAAAGGAAAAAAAAAAGGTTGTTTGGACATCATTTGAAGCCTTTATGGTGGTAGATCTTATTCATAAGATGTAATATGTCTGCTTTTTATTGAATTAGCTTTTTATATGACTGTAGAATGTATCATATACTTTGTCAGTTTAAATTTTTAATTGAATGTTTTCTGAGTCCTAACAAATTGATGAATTGCATATCGGAGATAAGGCTATGGTTTTGTGTTTTATTGAGTTAAAGAATGCAAAATGTGCTTTAATTGCTTTGGAAGCTCTACAAGGTTAAGTTAATTCTTAAAATTTGAATACTTTGGATTATCTTCACCTTGTTTCATTGATTTTTATGGACTATGGACTATGCAGAATAATAAGTTACTTTGGACTTGGCCATACTAACAAGTAAATGAAAATAAATACAAAGAAAGTGACGTGTTTATGTTTTAGGCTTACTAACATAATTTCATTTGGTTGCAAAATTTGGGATCGTTAATTTTTGAACATTTGCCCTCAATTCACAACTTCTCGAAGTACTTTCTTTTACCCCAAGAGACTAATTGTGAAAGATAGAAATAAATGGTAAATAGGCTCTA
The DNA here is from genome assembly GCA_032359685.1 of Pittosporum tobira. Taxonomy (NCBI): domain Eukaryota; kingdom Viridiplantae; phylum Streptophyta; class Magnoliopsida; order Apiales; family Pittosporaceae; genus Pittosporum; species Pittosporum tobira. The sequence continues at coordinate 6,395 of JAUMHB010044009.1, forward strand.
GTGCATCCTTTGCAAGTGGACCAATTGGTACTTCTAGAATTGTTGATGTCTCTTTGAATTGAAAGAGACTCCAAGACTGACATTTTGATAAAATTATTTCATGAATGATTGAGAGGCTTGAGGTCTTGAACAATGCCTAGCAACTGATCCTCACGCAGAATTAAATAAAGTGACGTATTGATTAGTAATTTAGGATTTTAGAAGCATATAAGAGTTACTGATGTTATCTTAGGATTAGTAATTATAAAGTTTCTTGCAAATGGATTTATGATATTAACTATTGTATTTTCTAAATAGGTGTCGACCATGTCTACTGATGGGGAACAAAAGGCCAGTAAAGCTGATGCTAACGAATTAGACTAAGTTGTAAACTTTTTAAAACTTGTGAACATGCACGTGCTTTCCTTTCGTGTGGCATTTCTGTTTTTGAACAATCCAACATGGTCGGGATATCTAAATTTGTAGCATTTGGTTTTATTATTGAATTTGTTTACAATGGTTGTCTCAGTACAACAACAATGAAAATTTGAAATGTTTGTTTATGAATTTGGCTTTAATGGTTTATTGAATGGTTTTGAATTTGAGTTGGACAAGTTTTTTATTTAGGAATCTTTTCTATATATATATATATATATATATATATAGTAATTTTAGCATATAATTAAAATAATAATAAATAAAAATAATAATAATTTGTCACAATTCACATATTATCTGTAACGTTTCATATTAAATAATTATTAAATAGAAAAAAATATATTATATGCAATTGTAACTGTCATAAATATTATTTGGAACGGTTTAATTAAATAATTCTTCAGCATAAAATATTATAATTTAATATGTTGTATCAATTACAGTTATTATTCGTTACACTTTCTGTAGCATAACATAAAGACTAACAAATTAATAATATTTTCAAAAATTATATTATAATACATTTGTTACGTTTATGTAAGATAATAGATTGGTTTGTGGACTATAACTAATGTTTTAAAACAAATAACACAAAATTTTGTTACAGTTTAAAAAGCGTTCCAAAGATTTTTGCTTACAGTTTATAAACCATGACATATTTTTTACGACCGCTGTATTTACGACGGACGCAAACCATTATATAAAGCAATACTAATACTATTCGTTACGCTTTTGGGTCCTTATTGTAACGTTTTGGCTCCCGTTTCAAATGACCTCTCTTTTTTTGTAGTGTCAGAATGGAAATAGTTCAATAAATTTATGAACAAATTGTCTTTAAGATTGCTAAATCAGTGCAGATTGAATTAGACATTGTGTCTGCTGTTAAAAATCTAGAGATTGCTGAAAATATGTCTGTTGTCAACGATTAAGACCTTACTATTAAAAATCCAAATTTAATGCATGTTGTTGATAATCCAGAGGTTGAAACATGTGATTGTTAATGCTGAAGTGATTGCTGAAGAAATTTTTATCGATAATTTTGAGATTGAAATGACTGCAAAGATTGTTAAAGACTTTATTCCTGAGAAACAAGAGATTGTGTCTACCGTTGTTGATTTTGAATAGATCGTTTCTACTGATATGCCTAATCCTGAGACTCTATCATGTCTCTGTTTAATTTACCTGCTGATGTTGTTTTTACTAATGTCAACACACAACAAATAATAATGGAACTTCAAGAAGAAATAGTGACCTCTGTTGTTGAACACAAAGCCACTACAAAAATCTGATTAACCATATTTTTGAAACTGTTGATGATTACTTTGCAAGCCGATTGGATGAATTTGGCAAAGACTACATTACAAAGATCGTTTCAGATCCTCTGCCATTTACTGCTATTGATGAACAGTAAGCCTCCAATCCTAACCATGATCTGACTGATTCTGAGATTGATGAAGTTCCTACTGTCTCCCTTCAATTGACTGTTGTCAATAAAACGATAATCGCTCACTTAAATCTCTATGATGGAATTTCTGACAATGTTGTTCCTTGCATAGATACCAGCATTATTGTATAAAAAAGGATTGATGATCTTTGTAAAATTAATCAAGAACGCCTTGCTGCTACTGCTCCTAAACCCTCCCTGCTAAATCTTCATTCGACTTCTCTCCTTAAGCTTATTTCCATGATAACTGGAGTTCAAAAGTTCAATGAGTTTGTGGAAAATGATTTTCAAGCATTGTGCAAATAAGTAGACAAACAAGTTAAAGAACTTAGAACAGTCAAATGTGAGGTGCCTGCATCCAAGAAATATCGATATAAAATAGGAGCCTAAGTCAACAACCTTGAGCAATCTCTTAAAGAAGTGTTAAACAAGCTCATTGATATCGAAATATCAAAGTATAATCAGCAAGAATGATGATAATCTTAAGGAAGTTGTTGACAAGATATTGACGCATAATGCCAAAGAGGGGGAGACGAAAGATTCTAAACTTAATCTTGCTATGGAAAAGCCCAAAAAAAAAAAAAAGGCAGCTGAGAAGCCTAAAAGATTAAGTCAAAATCCAATACCAGCAAAGGAAAGAAGAGAAGAGATTGAAGCTTACTGCAGTTGTTGCTGCTTATCTTAGCCTTTTAAAATTAATTAATTTTTTTTATTGATTATTCAAGTTTTTAATTATCTGAATATAAAACCTTTTTGTTGTACTCCAATTGATTTAATCTTTGCTATAATTATTTTTTAACATTATCAAATAGGGAGAGATTGACAGACCTATGTTAGGATACCCCTGCTGTGATTTGATAACGCCCATTTACTTGTAATATCTTTCCATGTAATAATTCTGCAAATAGCAAAGTCTTTGGCACAACAAATAGCAAGGACACTTTACAGCAAAGTAAGTCAAATACCATATAAGCCCATAAAATGCTCTCAAGCTTACAAGAAGTCAGCAATGCTTAGCCACTGAAGATCAAAACTATTTAAAAAGTGTTTGCTGTCATGGAAGAACACATCTAAGGATGCTTGTCTTAGTTGTTGACAGCTAATGCAAGAAGATAAACTTGTATGATTATACTGAGCCGCCACCATTAATTGGGAATTTACTGTTAGTAGTTAAATCGAGAACTTTAGTTCTTTCAAATGTCTTTTCTCTCAAATGGAGCCAAAACTCTTGTAAATGGGATTTGGTGAGTGTGAGGAGATTACCTCCACCGTTCACCTTGGGGGTATTTACAAGTAGAGAAGAGGTGATCTATTGACCACATTGCCCTTGGAGAAGTGGAACAATAGCATCAAAGCTCCCAGTTCGAGATTTTGTGGAAATTGTTGTATCCGTAGGAGATAATTCCAATGAAAATGACGTAATTTTGTCAATGTGTCGCCAAATAAAATTGGCAGCAAAACACATATAGAAGAATGTTGTCCTCTTAGAGACGTGTTTATACGTTGTTTGGACATCGAAGGTGTGACAAAACATATTGAAAAAATTTGCATTCTTAGAGATAGTTAGATGTCGTGACCATTATTTAACAATGCAGCTCTCTACTATACTGCAACATAATCAACTCATTTTAAAATTCACCGACCGCAAGCAATCTAGAGTCGAGCGGTTTCTGCAGCGAAAAACCATATACTTCCTCTGTCCAAAAAAGAATGAAGTTTGACTCATCATTTTGTGAGACAAAATGATGAGTCAAACTTCATTCTTTTTTGGACATAGAGAGTACTACACAAGAAATTCTACATTTTAAATTTGATGTCGTAATGTCCTTTATGATCATGTATGAACAGAAGTCATTTAAGAAATTAACAAATGATCATAGAGGATCAATCTCTAAATTAAATTTTAAAATGCAAATAATTTGTGTTGTTGCCTTGAGGTAAAACGAGTTTAGTGTGGTATACAGCTTGAAGACGAGTTAAGTGTGGTACCCACTTTAAAACAAATTTACTGTGTTATGATCTTGACCGTTGAGCTACACAAGAAATTCCACATTTTAAATTCAATGTCGGTAATGTCCTTTATGATCATGTTGTGTATAAACAGGCACCCTACACTACGAGCCTCTCCACTGCCTTTCAACCATAACTTCATACTATCCTAAACACTTTCAAACTCTTCTCATCAGTCAAGCAAAAAAATGGAAGCCAACAACACTGAAACAGGAGACACACGGGCTGCAGCCAAACCTAACTGCGACCGAAAAAGTGAACTAAAGGCCTTCGATGACACCAAAGCCGGAGTCAAAGGACTCGTTGACGCTGGAATCACCAAGATCCCTCGTATGTTCATTGAGCCACAATCTGTTGACCCCTATACAGCATCCAATTCTGATAATAATACCAAAGTCCGTTTTCCAGTTATAGACCTTACTGCCATTCATGGAGATCCGATCCAACGTAATGAAATTATTGAAGAAGTTCGAGATGCATCCGAGAAATGGGGTTTCTTCCAAGTGGTGAATCATGGTATCCCGCTTAGCGTTTTGGAGGAAATGATCAAAGGTGTACGTAGTTTTTTTGAGCAAGATGTTGAGTTAAAGAAAGAGTGGTATACGCGCGATACCATTGATGGGAAGAGGCTGGGCTATATCAGCAACTTAAATCTCTATAGTGCACCAACATCAAACTGGAGGGATTCATTTTATTGCACCATGGCTCCTAATCCCCCAAAGCCCGAAGAGTTGCCCGAAATATGCAGGTATATTTTACATTTAAATTCTTTTATCAAACCAAAATATTACATATTTATAACAGAGAGTAGAATATTCATGACCTTTGATATTTACCAATTTAACTAGTTTGAATGTCCGGCGGGATAAATACAATTGTTAATTATTATATTATAATTATAAATTAAAAATTACATTTTTTTGAATTTTTTTATAATTACTTTAATTAAATAAATTTTTGAATTTTGAAACTAATTAAATATATTAATACTAATTTTCAAGATATAACATTTGTTTTTTTAAAATATTTTTTTATTAGTTTTAAACAAATATATGACTTTTTTAAGGAAAAAAATTGATTTAACACTTAAAGCTTGAATGAGATTTAACATTTTTTTTTTGTTAACTATGTGGCCTTTAGATTCTGAAGAAAAAAAATATAGCAAAATAAATCAAAATCTCTCTATCCGAACTAAAGAAAACAAAGAAACATGGCAAAAATGATCAATCTCAAGCAAAATCAAATGAACACATGAAATCTATTCAAATTTTACAACGTGCATGATTTCGAGGTTGAATTTTATAAAACTATAATTAGTTTTAAAATAGTAGGGAAGATGATGAGATATTTGTATTTAACAATATAATTATTTTATCTATTATACTTCCTCCGTCTCAAAAAAATAAGTAAAATGGGTAAAGTACGCAAATTAAGAAAATTAACTTTTTAGGAGAGTATATGTTTTTGAAAAAATTATTCTTACAAATGTATTTTATAATGATAGAAAGAGAAAAAAAGAGTTTTGATGTGACATAAAGTGAGGATAAGAAAGTAATTACAAAATAAAAGTGGTAAATTAAGTCATTCTTTTTGGGACGATAAAAAGGATATCTGGGTTCATTCTTTTTTGGAAAGAGGGAGTATATATTTAAAAATCTAGTAGACTCGGTGAGTCACATCGAAAAGTTCTTTTAGCCCTCACTAAGTTGTAGAACTAAACGTTGAGTTGAGTGACAATTCTATCCAAAAATGACTAAATGTCCAACCCAAAAAAATTAACTCAAAAAAATTGACTTGACCTTAAAATACTTGGAGCTTGAATGACATTTAACTTCCTTTTTTTTTTTTTTTTTAATAACTATGGCCTTAGATTTTAAAGGAAACAAAGAAACATACTAAAATAAACCAACATCTCTCTATCCAAATAAGAGAAAACAAAGACAGCTCTTAAGCTAATCCAAATGAACACATGAAATTCATCATGATTCCACAATGTGCATGATTTAGAGATTGAATGTAATAAAATTATAATTAATTTAAAAAGAGTGGGGGGAGATGAAGAAATAGTCGCATTTAACATTATAAATGTTTTTCTTATTATATGTATTTAAAAATTTAGTTGACTCTGTAAGTCACATGAAAAAATCCTTTTAGTTAAAAATAATTATGTCCAAAAATGACTAAATATCCACTCAAAAAAAGATAACTTAAACTGAATTTTAGGTGTCTTATGCTTTTTATTTATATATTATATATTGATATAATGCATGCTCCATAAAAATGCAAAATTTTTCTGTATGTTTTCAAATTGTCAATCTATTCTTAACTTCACCGTATCAAAAATCAAAATCCATAGAGTTTGCAAATTTTTTCTTTTTATAATTAAGAATATATTCCAAATTTTCTGCAGAGATATTTTAGTGGAGTTCTCGGAGCAATTGAACATGTTGGGATGTTCATTGTTAGAATTGTTATCGGAGGCTCTGGGGCTAAAGAGAAACTACCTTAATGACCTCGGTTGCGCTGATGGTATTTCCATCGCCGGCCATTATTATCCGCCATGTCCGCAGCCGGAACTAACCTTAGGCGGTTCCAAGCACTCTGACTATGGCTTCCTCGCAGTGCTTCTGCAAGACCACATAGGAGGCCTCCAAGTTCTTCATGAGAATAAGTGGGTTGATGTTTCACCTTCTCCTGGAGCTCTGGTGGTGAATATTGGAGATCTTTTGAAGGTAAGTCTTCATTTTAACCCTACTTTTTACGTCAAAATTCTCAAGGCAAAGTAAAATTTAGATGGTTTTTATTTATGTTTTTAAACTTCTTATATTTCTTTTCGACCGTGGCGTAATATCTATCTACACGCGCTCGCGCACACACACAAGGCACAAAGTTCCATAAACTATATTTAGCTACTTTCTGGACAAATATATCCATTAACTTAGTCTTTATATGAATAATTCAGTGAAATTATATATATATCCTTTCAATTAGGTATTAAAATTACAAATAATTATTACATTTATTGTACTAAACTCATGGCCTGGTCATATGTTCAATTCTTTCACCTCTTCAATCTCTCGCCAAAACTATCCAACCCAGTTCGGATTTTACTGGATTTAACCAAAAAAAAAAAGGGATTGATTGATAGATAGATAGATATGTGAAAACAATAAAATCTGAAGGATATGCTATCTAATATTACATTATATCCGTAAAAGTAATCACATTTTTATAATAAATCAGTCCAACAAATATTTACAAATCTGAGCCCAAATATCACCGTTCATATATGCTAATCTATGTAAAAGTATAAGCATTATAAACTCACAGAGCAAACTCAAAATTTTACTTTAAACTTTTGCCATTTTTTGAGATTCTTTTGGACTTACTATTGGCTTATATATAACTCAATAAGGTTATATGATTATTCTACTTAACTCACTGCTGAATCAGAATCTCACTAACCTTTTTGTCTTCCCCATCACGTCAATATTAGTTACATATTTTAATTATATATTTTATTATATTAAACATTTAAGTCATTCATATTGGAGGAACGTGGATGCCTTCCCAGGGTATTTCGGCCTGAGCTCTTTGAGACATTCTTCTGACCTTGTTTAGGATTTCTTTATAACAGTTGACCCAATTTTTATAATTTTTTATTTCATTCAAATCCTAAATGAGAAATGGCTAATGTTTAGCAATTTTTAGAAAAACTACAACTAAGAGAAGAAAAGTAAAGAATAAACTTTTTACAAAAAATAAAAATAAAATAAAAGTGAAATAATTTTAAATTTCTATTTAAAATTAATGAACAAATATTTTTATTTAGAAAATCAAATGCCATATATTGGAAAAATATATTAATGTTTTTATTTTATTTTAAAATTTAAATTTTATGTACTTAATAACTTATGAACACATTTATAGCAAAATATGAGTTTTGTTTTGTTATAACATATCAATAAACATTTGTATCTATATATCCAATTTACTTAAAAATTTAAAATATTTTTACTCAATAAATTATATAAAAAAAAAATTCTTGTAGAAAGAAGATATATTTTTATAACATGCTATTTAATACTCCCTCAGTCCAAAAAATTAACTTTTTAGGAGAGAGTATATTTTTTTGATAAAATTATCCTTACAAGTGTATTTTATAATGATTGAGAGAGAAAAAGAGAGTTTTGATGTGACATAAATTAAGGATAAAAAAGTAATTGCAAACTAAAAATGGTAGATTAAGTCATTCTTTCTTTGACAATGAAAATGATACATTGACTCATTCTTTTGTGGACGAATGAAATATTTACATCTAGTCTAGACAACATCCGGCATTGAAACTAGTTTTGATTTAATTTCAAGCAAGTATGCCATATGAATCGATGAATATGATCGTGATTTTGTTTCTTTCCAGACTTAAATCTCTTTAATTATTGGAATTTTCAGCTTATATCGAATGACAAGTTTGTCAGCGCGAAGCACAGAGTACTGGCAAATAAAGTTGGTCCAAGAATATCGATAGGTTGCTTTTTTTTCACAGTTCTGTTACCAACCTTAAAGATTTATGGACCAATCGAGGAGTTGTTATCTGAGGAAAATCCCCCCAAGTATAGAGCAACAACTGTGAAAGACTTTGTGCAGTTCCGCATGGATAATCCCCATGAGGAATCTGCACTTTCACACTTCAAGCGGTGACTTAGATATGTATGTGGTGAGTGTATAATAATTTGAATGGTGCAATATTGCACTTGTGTTTAAACTTCAAATGCTTGTCAACTTTCCAACAGAAGGATCTCCTTTTAGTATGTGTGTGCGCGCATATGTGTGTATCTAGGGGATTCATCTAGATGCACAATGCGATGAGACCTCATGTCTATCCCACCCAATTTCAACCATCAAATTCATGCCTTCCGTTATGACACAGTGGAAGATGCGATAATCAGAAAGAAGTTAACACTTTGATTTGTACAAACTTTGCGATTACAAGAATCCACAAGAGAAAAGAGAAACAATAGATTAATCGTAAAATATGTTACGGAATAAATTTTTTTAATAATAAGAGGAAGCCCAAAACATTATACTTCGTTGTTAATCACCATGCGGAATCTGCACTTTCACACTTCAAGCTGTGACGTGCTTAGATATGTGGAGTTTCTCTTGTACTTCGAATTATTGTGATTCAATGATTGTTTCTAAGAAAAATTAAAACTTACTTAGGTCCTATTTGAAGCAACTTATTTTTACTGATTACAGTTTAGTTTTAAAAATAAATTATTTTAAAATGTTTGTTTTAGTTTATTTAAAAAAAATTATAGGTTAAGTACAATAATATTTTCAATTCATTTAGGAACAACTTATTTTTACTAATTACTGTTTATTTTTTAAAAATATTATTTTAAAAGTGTTTGTTTTAGTTTATTTTAAAAAAAAGAATAAGTTGAGTACAACAATATTTTCAGTTTATTTTAAAAAATTGGCCAATAAATACTTCTTTTTTTATATATCTTATTTTAATTAACAAATAACATTTAAATTGTTCTGATATAAGATGCACCAAGCAGGTAGTTACAGTGGTGAGTGTATAATAATTGGAATGGTGCAATATTGCACTTCTCAGTCCTTTTGTATTTAAACTTCAAATGATTTTCAACATTGCAACCGAAGGATTTCATTCTGTGTGTAAGTGTGCGGAGATATACATACATATATAGGGACTAGATACTGTTGTTAACCACCTTAATCTCCACTATTTAAAATTTAATCTAATGATTTAGGTTTATTACTATCCGTCATTAATAATAGAGAACGTCCTCCACTAATAACGGAGGACGTCCACCATTAATAATGACTTGGCGGATGTCGCCAATAATACTGGCGGATGGTTTTAAATCTAAATCATCGGATAAGATTTTGAACGGTAGAGATTAAGTTGGTTTACTATAGTCCCACAATCAAGTCCAACCCTAGATCCTCATCCATATATATAGGTAATGATGTTTAGGAGTTGAAGCTTGATACCCCATTAGTCACTGTCACAATAGGCCTTGGGGGTTTTATTATAGAATGCAGGAAAAAACATATCTCGACCAGGACAGAGTTTATATTATATTCGTTTCAAAACTAGATGTGGTTGTGCCTTTTTATTATGTTTCAAAAGTGTAGACATCTCATTTTGAAACTCTACGGATGTCCTAATAAAATTAAATTTCACCCTGAAAATTGGATTTAAAATTCTAATATGTAATGGATATTCAAAGAAATAAGAAATAGAAAACCTAGGGCATACAACATATAGTGTCATACGACACTATGTGTCACAGTAGATAGTGTCATCCGGCATTATGTGCTATCAAGTAGTCTTGGCAAGACAACACATAGTGTCATCCGGTACAATGTATTGCTTACGACATATTTTTAGTTTTATTTTTCATATTCTAGCATGTTCAATTCTAACCCTAATCCGACCCTAGTTTGGCTCATACGGCTTGACTTCAACTCCAAGACATTAGAGGCTATAAATTCTGTTGGTACAAAATAACAATCTAGAAGGGGGGTTGAATAGATTGTTAACTTTTTTTATGGTTTTGAAGAATTTTCTTAATAAATAATGAATATATGGTGTGAAATTAAAGCATACAATAAGCAATATAAAGAACGAAATTACCAAGCATATGAACACTGTAATTTAGCTTGGTTCGGAGCTAGTCTGTTACGTCCAGTCCCCAAGCCCCCTCTCCGGACTTGAGATTCCTAAGAAACCACTATTCTTAATAGCCTTATTATCAGTGGAGAAACCTTCAACAAATTGTAACTCAACTATTTACGATTCTTTCTTGGACAAGAGATTACCTTCTCCTCATCAAGGATTCAAAGACCCAATTCCCAAAATCTTTGCAATCCTCTCTTGGACACGAGACTACCTTCTCTTCCTCAAGAATTCAAACAGTTCAACCTTACAATAATTCTTCTTGATACAGATATTCGAATAATGAAAAGAATTGCTTCTATCTAAGCAAAATACATCAATATAAATTTGAGCTCGTTTCTTATATCGAATGGATACAAACTTGAATAATATATAGATCTAAGATGTTTGAAAAGATCTCTCAAAATAGATATATAAAAATGATATATGGAGAGAAGAAATATATAGAGAGGAAAAGTATTATTAGCTCTGCAAAGTATCTCCATTGTTTTGTTGATTCATTTAAAATGAGAAGAGAATGGATTTATATAGGTTGAAGAAAATATTTCCAACGGCCATAAAATCTTTTAATAACGGCCATAAAAAATTTTCGTAACGGCCCTCAAAATTTTTTGTAACAGCCATAAAATCTTTCATTAACAGCTGTAAAATCTTTTTATAACGGCCATAAAATCTTTCAATAATGGACATAAAATCTTTTTATAATGGCCATAAAATCTTTCAATAACAGCGATAAAATTTTTTAATAATGGCCATAAAATCTTTTCATAACGGCCATAAAATCTTTTTATAACGGCCATAAAATCTTTCAATAACGGCCATAAAATCTTTTTATAATGACCATAAAATATTTCAATATATAATATTATTTTTATGAAAGATAAAAATATATTTCAAAGAAATTTTTTTTAATATAATAAAAATATTTTTCTAAATAAATAAAAATATTATTTCAAGCTTGCATCTTTTGGACCATAGAAAA
>JAUMHB010044020.1:0-17957 GCA_032359685.1 Pittosporum tobira
ATATGACAAAAGATCATCTAAATAGTAGCTAATTATTTAGAAGCATTAAACTCATAAGACATACCTCACAACAAATATATCTATAAAAAACATGATAAAAATAATAACTTTAATTATTCATGAGTAAGATCCATCTAATCTTAGCATAAAGAAAATTAGAACATATTTATATTACAAAATACATTAGAAAAGATAGAAAAACCCATTAGAAGTTGGCGAGATGTCTTCGTTAATAGCCCTTTGGTCTCTCCCTCCTTGATCTCTAGATCTTCTCTGGATCGTATATTGTATAAAAAGTATTTCGGGATTTTTGATTTGAGCTAGGAGGGGGGTTTTATAGCTTCTAATCATGTGACTTATCATAAGTTGACTTAAATTAGGTTTTTCGTCTTTTAGTCCAGGTCAAACTCTTTGGAAAAGCCCAAAATCAAGTAGGCCAAAGCTTTCTGGAAAAGTCAACAAAATTCTCGAAAAATTGCACGACCCAGCTTACACCCTTGCTTACGGATGTAAGCCAGGCCATAAGCCACCTTACAGTCTCCCTTACGACTGTAAAGATGGTCATAAGGCTCTTTGGACTTTGGTTTTTGCTTCCTGCTTCGATTTTGGCAATCCTTGTCCATCTAAGATTAGGTCAAACTTCGATTTTTGTCCAAAATAGGCATTTTCAAGCCCAATTCTCTACATTGTAAGCCCAACAACAATAAAACATATCTAATCCATTGGATTGATGATTTGTTAGCCTAAACAAGAATAAATAAGCCTATTTCATGCATTTTTATAATAAATAAAGAGAATAAACATAAGAAATAAGGTATATAAAAAGCACTGATCAATCTACATACTCGCCATTGAATCACTGAAGCCTAAATGAGAGTCCATTATTTATAATTTTTATAGTTAAATGGATAAAATAGAACTCGTCAAGGGGGTACTAATATAAAAAAGAATGAAGCACACTAAAGATTTTTATGGTTCCAGTTCCCTTGAACATTTTAGTTTAATAATTATATTAAACATCTAGCAAGAGTTAGCATTTTTGTTATTTATGTGTGAATTGAAACTTTAAGGAAGCAAAACCAATATTACAATCATGTTTTTTAAATTATAAGAATAAACAAAATAAAATTTTACTACAACTGATAAAGAAAAAATAGTAAATATTAGAAGAGAGCAAAAGAGAAACTAGCTTGCAATATGAAGATGAATGGAAGGGAGTGGAGTACGTGGAGAAGAAAGAATAGAGAAAAGGAGTATGGAAGAGAGGAGTGGAGATGGGAGGAGGTGTGACGACCCCGATTTTCCCTCACATCTCATACTAATGGAAATCGTGCGCCAACTGTTAACCTTCGGATGATCGAGGTTGTGACGACCCCAATTTCCCCTCACATCTAATACTATTGGAAATCGTACGTCAAACTCATCCTTTGGATAATCGAGGTTACTCGATTATCCCTCCCTCAACATGTTTGCCCCATAGCTTATTACAACCATACAATCAGTGTGAAAAATAAATTTATCTAGCTATTACAATCATGCTTCGATAATTAAACAAATTTACATCCAAAATTGGCTCCCCGTCATGTTAGACAAAACACCCCAGATATACTACCTTTCTCGCCATTCGTCTAATCATTCGGTTCGCTCTTCACTCCTCAATGTGTTCCCGCGCAGGTTTCTAGCTGCGAAATGGGACATCAAATGTAGAACCATGAGCCAATAGCCCAGCAAGTATAATTCAAAATACATAATAGCAAGCATCATAAACTTTGTAAAGTAATCCATTTTTTTAAACATAATAACATTTACCATATCACAACATTATGAAAAGTGAACATGCAAAATATCTTTCATAGCCATCATTATCATCTCCTTCCCCGCTTAGTCTTAACACTCAGTACATACCAAATGGGAAACCTCCGGAGAATGTGCACACCTCAAAGTAGGAAATTTTTATCCTGCTCCATAAGACTCGCTCCTATGGGATCCCGGGGAATTTACTGATCTTACCACCATTACAATACTCATCATTTTATTAAAAACCATTTCATGCTTGCATAACATTAAAACTTGAGCCATTGCTCCATTTTTAGAAAACATGTGCTCAAAGCACTTTTATGAATATTTAACATGCAACATAGAAATCGAAAGTGTACTTGCCTTTGGACCGACTAACTTGCTACTAATAATCGGGCTTCAATTTTTCCCTAGTTAATTCCCTAACATCAAAATAACTCAAAATCTTCATTCTAGGGTATACCCTTAAACCTTTCTTAACACTTAAGTTTTGCCATCATCAATTTTTAGTCTACTGCATCAGTAGGCTTCGTCCCTTAATAACGTTTTCTGGGAAATCGTTATGATTATCATTTTGGTCTACTCATAAACTAGACTTCTAGAGCTTCGTTTTGACATAAAAAAGGCTAAATATTGATTTTGTATGAAAACGTTATGCTGGTTTGAAGTTCGGTATTTCCTGCAGAAAATTTACCCTAACAGTGATTTTCAACAACCTACTTTGGACATTTTTATAAAATAGCAAACAAATATTATTTGAGATTTTCTTGTGGAAAATTAAACTTAAATTATCCCACTATACATACAAAAATGTTCATGATTTATTCATGTATATATTATTTTTGACTAGCTTCGAAAGTTAGGCCAAAATTAGGGTTTTTTTTTCTTCTAGAAAATCGATTTTGCTTCTGTCCTGTTTTTCAAAATTCTAGAAATAATATCAAATGACCATTTTTGCTCAAGTACTTTTAAAATACCTTCTTATATAAGTTATCTTTCATCATGAAAATTGTTTGCGCAAAACGCACGAGTAGATTATTTGATATAGATTTTACCGTGGAAGTCGACATTTCTGAGGTTTCTTGGCTACTCGGGAATCATGCATGCATGGTCCCTTTTTGGCCAAGCTAACTCATACCTCAGCAATAACACTCAAAACCACTTTTAAACCAACTTCTAACCATTCTATCATGATAATATAACCTAACATATTTCATATTCACAAGCCAAACAATCAATCCCAACACAAAACTCCAACATGATATCCTCAATCTTCGCCATGCATATAACCATTTTTAACCGTAACTAATCATGCTTGGCTATCACAATATCACCCTAGATTAACCATTTATTTCTTGTAAACACATAAAATTAGTGGTCTCTCAAAAGAAAACTAAGCTAGGGTTAAGTTTATACCTTTCTTGGAAGAAATATGGCAAGCACAAGGTGATGAGCCTCTTCCTTCAATATCTTACTTCACCTGAGCACAAATCTTCCTATGGATCCTCTGCTATGACCCCCTTGTGGTTAGGTTTGATGGATTTCTTGAGTTGTTATGCTGCTAAGGATGATTTTTAGCTTGTGCTGTATAAGAAATTTGCAAGATCTTTCGTAGGTTTTCACTTTCTCTCTCTATATTGCTTTCTATTTTTTCTCTCTTCTCTCTAGGTTATGCAGAAAAATGAACTCTCTCTCTCTTAATCCCTTGGACCACAGCCTTAAGGTGACTAGGAGATATTTTATGCTTTCCCCCAAGACACCACATCACCTTGACACTTAGCTTCCATAAAAACTTGACACTTAGCAAACCAAAGCCAACTTTGCTTCTTCCTCTTATATATATAATTACAATATACACCCATTTAAGGGCCTTGGTCGAAATTTAGCTTGGTGGGCCCTTGGCCCACCCCTTTTTGTGTTTTAGCCCACTTTTTTGGCCCACTTTTTGACCCAAGCCCAAGTACCATTTTACTTCTTTTTTTCCTAAGCCAAGTTTACATGTTTAAGCCCATTTTCACATTAGTTCTCATGGGTCAAAATCTTGGGCCTGAAAACTTTAATTATTTTTGCCCTTTTGGGTTGGGATTTTTCTCTCGGCTAACTAAAAAATTTGTTTGCCGCATAATTTTTTAAATTAAGCATTTTTCCCGTACTATAATTTGTCTATAATATTATTATTGAAATTATGATGTTTACAAGACATTTTTACATAAAAATTCAAAACTTCAATTTTCAGTAAAGTTACAAACGCAAGCCGATTTCTGCCCTAAGCCGATTTCTGACCATGCCGATGGTGGTTCTCATATCCTTCCCCCCTTAAAGAAATTTCGTCCCCGAAATTAGATTTGAACATATGGGGGTACTTTCTTCTCATTTCATCCTCGAGCTCCTTGTGGCTTCTTTGAGGTTGTGATGGCGCCATATGACCTTTACTGAAGGAATTTCTTTATTACACAAAATCTTTACTTGTCTGTTCACTATTTGTACTAGCACTTCCTCATAGGATAAATCCTCATGTAATTAGATGAGTTGGTAGTCGATAATTTGTTGGAAATTCGGTTTGTAGAGTCGAAGCACCGAGACATGAAATACATTATGGATATGTGCTAACTCTGGAGGTAGAGCTACCTCGTATGCCACTGGACCTACTCTTCTTAGAATTTCAAATGGTCCAATGTATCTTGGACTTAGTTTTCCTCTTTTACCAAACCTCAGCACTCCTTTCTAAGGTGAAATCTTTATGAGTGCGTAATCTCCGACTTCCAAAACCCTGTCTTTCCAGTAGTGATCTGCATACTGTTTCTGTCTGTTCTGCGCTCTCATTCGATTACGTAAGACCTTGATCACCTTTTCTACTTGTTGTACCAGTTCAGGCCCTAACAATTTACGCTCCCCAACTTTAGTCCAGTAAAGTGGGGTTCGACACTTCCTTCCATACAATGCCTCAAATGGTGTCATCCCAATGTTGGAGTGGTAACTGTTATAATAAACAAACTCTACCAGAGGTAAATGCTCATCCCAATTCCCCTTAAAGTCTATTGACCAAGCCCTCAACATATCCTCTAACGTCTGGATTGTTCTCTCACTTTAACCATCCATATGGGGGTGATAAGTAGTACTCATGTCTAATTACGTCCCTAAATACTCTTGCAAACTCTTCTAAAACCTTGATGTAAATCGGGGATCACGATCTGACATGATAGAAATAGGAACTCCATGTCTACTCAAAATTTCTTTGATATATAAATATCGATTTTGTATGAAAAAGTTATGCTAGTTTGAAGTTCGGTAGTTCTTGCAGAAAATTTACCCTAACAATGCTTTTCAGCAGCCTATTTTGGACATTTTTATAAAATAGTAGAAAAATACAATTTAAGAGTTTCTTATGGAAAAGTAAACTTAACTTATCCAAATTTACATACGAAAATTTTCATGATTTATTCATGTATATATTATTTTTGACAAGCTTCCAAAGTTAGGCCAAAATTATGGTTTTTTTTTCAGAAAATCAGTTTTGCTTCTGTCTTATTTTTCAAAAATATAGAAACAATATCAAATGACCATTTTTGCTCAAGTCCTTTTAAAATACCTTCTTATATAAGTTATCTTTCACCACAAAAATTTTTCGCTCAAAACGCACGAGTAGATTATCTGATATTGATTTTACCATGGAAGTCGACGTTTCTGAGTTTTCCTGGCTACTCGGGAATCATGCATGCATGGTCACTTTTTGGCCAAGCTAACTCATACCTCAGCAATAACACTCAAAACCACTTTTAAAACAACTTCTAACCATTCTATCATGATAATATGACCTAACATATTTCATATTCAGAAGCCAAATAATCAATCCCAACACAAAACTCCAACATGATATCCTCAATCTCTGCCATGCATATAACCATTTTTAACCGTAACTAAGCATGCTTGGCTATTACAATATCACCCTATATTAACCATTTATTTCTTGTAACCATATAAAATTAGTGGTCTCTCAAAAGAAAACCAAGCTAGGGTTAAGTTTATACGTTTCTTGGAAGCAATATGGCAATCACAAGGTGATGAGCCTCTTCCTTCAATATCTTACTTCACCCAAGCACAAATATTCCTATGGATCCTCTGCTATGACCCTCTTGTGGTTAGGTTTGATGGCTTGCTTGAGTGCTTATGCTGCTAAGGATGATTTCTAGCTTGTGTTGTACAAGAAATTTGCAAGATCTTTGGTAGGTTTTCACTTTCTCTCTCTATATTGCTCTCTATTTTTTCTCTCTTCTCTCTTTGGTATGCAACAAAATGAACTCTCTCTCTCTCAATCCCTTGGACGCCAGCCTTAAGCCCACCCTTTTCCATGCCTTAGCACATTTTCTAGCCCAAAAGTTTGACCAAGCCCACAAGTATTTGGGTATTCTTTTTACTTGGACCAAACTTACTTATTTAGGTCCATTTCTACGTTAAAATTACCAGGTTAAAATCTTGGCCCAACAAACTTTAATTATTTTTGCCCTTTTGGGCTAGGGTTTTTCTCCCGGCACACCGAAAATTTGGTTACCGCATAATTTTCCGAATTAAGCATTTTTGCCCACACAATAATTTGGCTATAATATTATTATTGAATTTATGATGTTTACAAGGTATTTTCATGCAAAAATTCAAAAATTCAATTTTTACTATAATTGCACGCCCTAGCCGATTTCTGCCCTATGCCGATTTCTGCCCTATGCCGATTTCTGCCCAAGACGATGGTGATTCTCACATTCTTCCCCCCTTAAAGAAATTTCGTCCTTCAAATTTAAGATTCAAACATGTGGGGGTACTGTTTTCTCATTTCGTCCTCGAGCTCCCACGTGGCTTCTTTGAGGTTGTGATGGCGCGATATGACCTTTACTAAAGGAATTTCTTTACTGCGTAAAATATTTACTTGTCGGTCCATAATCTGTACTGGCACTTCTTCATATGATAAGTCTTCACATAATTCGATAGGTTGGTAATCAATAATTTGTTGGAAATCCGATATGTATGGTCGAAGCACCGAGACATGAAATACATTATGGATTTGTGCCAACTCTGGAGGTAGAGCTAGCTCGTATGCCAGTAGACCTACTCTTCTTATAACTTCAAATGGTTCAATGTATCTCGGATTTAGTTTTCCCCTCTTTCCAAACCTCATTACTCCTTTCTAAGGTGAAATTTTTAGGAGTGCATAATTTTCGACTTCCATATCTCTGTCTTTCCTATAGCGATCTGCATACTATTTCTCTCTGCTCTGCGCCACTCTCATTCGATTACGTATAACCTTAATTGCCTCTTTTACTTGTTGTACCAGTTCAGGCCCCAATAATTTACGCTCCCCAACTTCATTCCAGTATAGCGGGGTTCTACACTTCCTATGCTGGAGTGGTAACTGTTGTTATACGCGAATTCTACCAAAGGTAAATGCTCATCCCAACTTCCCTTAAAATCTATCGAATAAGCCCTCAACATAACTTCTAAGGTTTGGATTGTTCTCTCACTTTGACCATCAGTTTCGGGGTGATAAGCAGTACTTATGTCCAATTGCGTCCCCAAATACTCTTGCAAATTCTTCCAAAACCTTGATGTAAATCGAGGATCACGATCTGACACGATTGAAATAGGAACTCCATGTCTACTCACAATTTCCTTCATCTATAAATTTACCACTCGTTCCATCCAAAAATTCTCCTTAATTACAAGGAAGTGAGCTGATTTCGTTAGTCTATCCACTATAACCCAAATTGCATTATGTCCCTTTCCAGTTGTGGGTAGACCCGTGACAAAATCCATGGTAATATTCTCCCATTTCCACTATGGTATTTCTAACGGTTAAAGCAACTCACTAGGTTTTTGATGTTCTGCCTTCACTCATTGGCAAGTCAAACAACTACTCACCCATTTAGCGATATCTCGTTTCATATTGGGCCACCAAAAATTTTTGTGCACATCAAGGTACATCTTGGTGCCGCCTAAGTGCATTGCCAACTTCGAGCTATGGGCTTCGCGTAAAATTTCTTGTCATAATTCTTCATCTTGAGGAATCCACCATTTATCCTCAAATTTTAGTATACCCTCAGAGTTTAGCCTACATTTATTTCCCTCTTTTTGGATCAAGCAGTTTTTCTCTTCCGGGTATTTATTTTGTGCCTCATTAATCCGGCTTACTAGTGTTGGTTGGGCGCCAATTATTTTTAAGGATTCTTTGTGGTTTTCTCCATATATCACATCTATCTGCATTCTTTCAAAGTCCCTTCTTATTTCTTCTTGATCCATCATCGACTTCAACCTATCTTTATGGCTCAATGCATCAGCAACCACATTAGTTTTCCCAGGATGGTAACTAATCATACAATCATAATCCTTTATCAATTCCAACCATCTCCGTTAACGCATATTTAATTCTTTCTGTGTGAATATATATTTCAAGCTCTTACGATCCGTAAAGATCTCACACTTTTCTCCATATAGATAGTGCCTCCAAATCTTTAAAGCATAAACTATCACTGCCAATTCCAAATCATGGGTAGGAAATCGCGCTTCTCGTAGTCCTTTAATTGATGTGATGTATAAGCAATTACCTTCCCATTCTGTATCAATACACATCCCAAACCTTTTAATGAGGCATCACTATAGATAACAAAATCTCCAACAGCATCCGATAGTGTTAATACTGGAGAAGCAGTTAACCTCTTCTTCAACTCCATAAAACTTTCTTTACAATTTGGAGTCCATTCAAATTTTATCGTCTTTCGAGTTAAATTGGTTAAAGGTGTGGCTATCTTGGAAAAATCCTGAATGAACCTTCTGTAGTACCCTGCTAACCATAGAAAACTTCGTACTTCCATGGGTGTCTGGGGTTGTGGCCATTTCATCACTGCTTCTACCTTCACCGGATCCACCGAGATGTCATCCTTATCTACAATGTGACCCAAAAATTGTACTCAATTCAACCAAAATTCGCATTTAGAAAACTTTGCATATAACTTCTTTTTCCGTAAGATCTCCAATACTGTGCGAAGATGTTCCTCATGCTCTTCTTTCATTTTGGAATAAATTAGTATATCATCAATAAATACAATAACAAATTTATCCAGGTACAATTTGAAGGTTCAATTCATCAAATCCATAAAAGTCGTCGGCACATTATTTAACCCAAAGGGCATCACCAAAAACTCATAATGCCTATATCTCGTTCTAAACACTGTCTTCTGTATATCCTCAGGTTTAGTTTTTAATTGATGATATCCTGATCTTAAATCAATCTTGGAAAAATAAGCTACTCCTTTCAGCTGGTCAAATAAATCATCAATTCTCGGAATAGGATATTTATTCTTTATAGTAACTTTATTTACTCCTGATAGCCAATACATAAACGCATTGACCCATTCTTCTTTCGAACAAATAGCACAGGTGCCCCCCACAGTGACACACTCGGTCGAATGAATCCTTTATCCAATTATTATTGCAACTGTATCATCAATTCTTTCATTTCGACCGCGGCCATTCTATACGGTGCTTTAGAAATAGGAGCAGTCCCTGGTACCAAGTCAATCGAAAACTCGATTTCCCGGTCCGGGGGTAATCTTGGCACATCTTCAAGAAACACATCACAAAATTCATTTACCACAGAAATGTCACCCATTGAGGTTTCCTGGCCCCTTGTATCCTTTATATGGGCTAGGAAAATTGCACATCCTTTTCGTACCATTCGTTTTACTTGCATCATCGTCAAAATTTTCATTGGCATAGGACGTCAGCTTCCTATAAATGTTATCTTTCCTTCAAATGGGGTTCTTATAGTGATACACTTCTTTTTGAAGTCTATCTTTGCTCGATACAGGTTTAGCCAATCTATTCCTATTACCAAATCAAACTCTCTCAAGGGAACGGTATTAAGGAGAAGGGAAAAGCATACCCGTTGATCCCTATGAAGCAATTATGACATACTCTATTCACAGGGAAAATTTGTTGACTGGCTACTTCAATATTTAGGAAGGCAGGCAAAATGTCAGGTTTTAAATTCAGCTCATGCATTAAACGATCTTATATAAATGACTTAGTAGAACCGAAATCAAACAATACATAAGTTGGGAGTGAGTTCACTAGTAAAGTACCTGTCACTACATCCTCTGCATCCCTTGCCTCCTGTATAGCCATGTTAAATGTCCGAGATCGAGGTGGTGGGGGTGTAACACTGGCTCCCGATTGAACTAATCGTGGCCGGGGTCGGTTGCTTCTTCCTGACATTGTCAATTCTTTCTTAGGGCATCTTACATATATGTGCCCTATTTCTCCACAGTTAAAACACTTTCGCCGATCCTTCCCAGGGAAATTATTTGCCATATGCCCCGGTTGGCCATATCGAAAGCATATATTTTTGCCCAACAAACACGACCTTCCCCCATATTTCTTTTAGCAGTCTGGGCACTCCTCCACTATTCTTTTACTGCTTATACTTTCCCCAGTATTTTCTTCCCCATGTCTCTTTTTCCCTGCTAAGTTACTTTTGCGTCTTTCAGTAGGCACTGTGGAGTCGCTTTTTGATCCTCTTTCTCCCCATCTTTCTTCTGAAAGCCTTCTTTCCTTTGATCCCGACTAGACTGAGCAGCATCCCCTATTTCCTCTGCAATTATTGCTCTTTCCACCACTTTTTCAAAGCTATCCAAGTCCAAGACTGCCACTCTACTCCGAATCCAAGGCTTTAAGCCCTGTTCAAAACGTTTAGCCCAGCTTCTTTCATTTTCCACCAGACGTGGAACAAATCTTTCCAATTCATTAAATTTGGCTACATACTGGTTGACTGACATATCCTCTTGCTGCAATTCTAGGAATTTGAGTTCCATCCAGTTAGTCATTGTAGTTGGAATAAACCTTTTGAAGAACATCCTTTTGAACTTGGTCCAGGGTATTAGGGCATTCGTGTGAGAACCGCCAGCGACATGACAGAAATCAGCATAGGGCAGAAACCGGCTAGGGCTTACAATGTTAGGGAAAAATTAAAGTTTTGAATTCTTATGTAAAAATACTTTGAAAATATCCTAATAACAATAATATTAGGTGTGGAAAAAAATTGTGCGGACAAAAATGCTGAGTTTGGAAAAATGTGCGGCAAATAAGTTTACGGTGAAAACCGGAATCGACATGGGCATGCCAAAGTGCGTGAATTTTGAAATTTTTAATTTTTATGTAACAATGCCTTTTAAACATCATAAATTCATTAATAATATGATAGACAAATTTTTGTGCGGGCAAAAATGCTTAATTCGAAAAATTGTGCGGCAACCAAATTTTCAGTGTGCTAGGAGAAAAACCCTAGCTCAAAAGGGCAAAAATAATTAGAGTTTTCAGGCCCAATATTTTAACACATGAAATCTAATAAGAAAATGGGCCTAAATAAGTAAACTTGGCTTGGGCAAAGTAGAAGTTAAATGGCACTTGGGATTGGGTCAAAAGTTGGGCCAAAAAGTGTGCTAAAACTTGAAAAAAGGGTGGGCCAAGGGCCCCCCAAGCTATATTTCGGCAAAAGCACTCCTAAGGGAGTATATTATATGTATATATACATATATGTGCTGAAGATAAGAAAGAAGAAGTAGAAAATTGGACTTTGCTAGCTATGTGTCAAGTTTTTGTGGGAAATATGTGTCAAACCTTTGTGGCATCTTGGGAAGCAAAAAAAAAATATCTCTCCCTTCCCCATGCTACCTAAATTGATAAGGAAGAGAAGGGGCTTAGTTTGCTACAACTTAGGAAGAGAAGAGAGAAAAATATAGAGAGCTATATAGAGAGAGAAAGTGAAAAATCCACCAAAACTTTACAAATTTCTTGTACAACATAGTTTCAATCTCATCCTTAGAACCCTAATACATTAAATCAACCTTTAAAACTCACTATACAAGCCACAATTTGGAGCTTGGGCTGCAGAGATTTTGAGCAAAACAAGCTTAGGAGGGCTAGACTTCAAGATCCATACCTTGATCATCTTCTTTGCAAGCTAGGTATAAGTTATGTCTATTTCATATTTTTGTATGGTCAAAATGACCATAATATTATGTATTAGAGGTATATTTGAAGGAATAATGTTTGATTAGAACCTTACGCATGCTTAGTTACGGTTGGAGTGATTATATGCATGGCGGAGATTGAGGAAATCATGTTGGAGTTTTGATTGGAATTGCTTGTTTGGTTTGGTTATATAACTGATATTAGACATTATTATCATGAGAGATTGACTACATGTTGGTTTAGAAATGGTTTTAAGCATTATTGTTGGGTTATGGGTTAGTTTGGCCAAAAAGGGATCATGCATGCATGATTCCCGAGTAGCCCAGGAAAACTCAAAAACGTCGACTTCCACGGTAAAATCTATATCAAATAATTTACTCGTGCGTTTTGCATGAAATTTATTTTTTGTGAAAGATAACTTAAAGAAGAATGTATTTCTAAAAGTAATTGAGCGAAAATGGTCATTTGATAATGTTTCTAGATTTTTGAAAAATGGGACAGAAGCAAAACTTATTTTAATTTTGGCCTAACTTTGGAAGTCTGTCAAAAATAGTGTATATATGCATAAATCATAAAAAATATTATATACAGAGTGGGATAAGTTATGTTTAGTTCTCACAAGAAACTCTCAAATTGGATTTTTCTACTATTTTATAAAAATGTCCAAAGTAGGCTGCTGAAAAGCACTATTAAGAGCAATTTTCTGCAGGAAATACCAAACTTCAAATTAGCATAACTTTTTCATATGAAATCAATATTTAGTATTTTTTATGTTAAAACGAAGTTCTGGAAGTCTAGTTTTTGAGTACACCAAAACCATAATCATACCTATTTTCTAGAAAACGTTATGAAGAAATAAAGGTTGCTGGTGCAATAGATTGGAAACGGTAGATAGTAGCACATAAGTGTTAAGAGATGTTTAAAGGTATAGAAACCCTAGAATGATGACATAAATCAGCATAGGGTAGAAACCAGGTAGGGCGTACAATGTTAGCAAAAAATTAAAATTTTGAATTCTTATGTAAAAATGCTTTGAAAATATCCTAGTAACAATAATATTAGGTGTGGAAAAATATTGTGTGGACAAAAATGCTCGGTTTGGAAAAATGTGTGGCAAATAAGTTTATGGTGAAAACCGGAATCGGCATGGGCATGCCAAAGTGGGTGAA
This sequence comes from Pittosporum tobira, assembly GCA_032359685.1. Taxonomy (NCBI): domain Eukaryota; kingdom Viridiplantae; phylum Streptophyta; class Magnoliopsida; order Apiales; family Pittosporaceae; genus Pittosporum; species Pittosporum tobira. Next base: position 12,981 of record JAUMHB010044020.1, read on the forward strand.
TTTTGAAATTTTGAATTTTTATGTAACAATCCTTGTAAAAATCATAAATTCATTAATAATATGATAGACAAATTTTTGTGCGGGCAAAAATTCTTAATTCAAAAAATTGTGCGGCAACCAAATTTTCGGTGCGCCGGGAGAAAAACCATAGCCCAAAAGGGCAAAAATAATTAGAGTTTTCAGGCCCAATATTTTAACACATGAAACCTAATAAGAAAATGGGCCTAAATAAATAAACTTGGCTTAGGCAAAATAGAAGTTAAATGGCACTTGGGATTGGGTAAAAAGTTGGGCCAAAAAGTGGGCTAAAACTTGAAAAAGGGATGGGCCAAGGGCCCCCAAGCTATATTTCGGCCAAAGCACTCCTAAGGGAGTATATTATATGTATATATACATATATGTGCTGAAGATAAGAAAGTAGAAGTAGCAAAATTGGAATTTGCTAGCTATGTGTTTGTGGTAAATATGTGTTAAACCTTTGTGGCATCTTGGGAAGCAAAACAAAAATATCTCTCCCTTCCCCATGCTGCCTAAATTGATAAGGAAGAGAAGAGGCTTAGTTTGTTGCAAATTAGGAAGAGAAGAGAGAAAAAACATAGACTTCAAGCTTAGGAGGGCTAGACTTCAAGATCCATACCTTGATTATCTTCTTTGCAAACAAGGTATAAGTTATGTCTATTTCATATTTTTGTATGGTCAAAATGACCATAATATTATGTATTAGAGGTATATTTGAAGGAATAATGTTGATTAGAAGCTTATGCATGCTTAGTTACGGTTGGAGTGATTATATGCATGGTGGAGATTGAGGAAATCATGTTGGAGTTTTGATTGGGATTGCTTGTTTAGTTTGGTTATATAAGTGATATTAGACATTATGATCATGCTAGATTGACTAAATGTTGGTTTAGAAATGGTTTTAAGCATTATTGTTGGGTTATGGGTTAGCTTGGCCAAAAAGGTATCATGCATGCATGATTCCCGAGTAGCCCAGGAAAACTCAGAAACGTCGACTTCCACAGTAAAATTCATATCAAATAATTTACTCGTGCATTTTGCATGAAATTTGTTCGTGGTGAAAGATAACTTATAGAATAACGTATTTAAAAAGGGAATTGAGCAAAAATGGGCATTTGATAATATTTTCAGATTTTTGAAAAAGGGGACAGAAGTAAAACTTATTTTCTAGAAAAACCCTAATTTTGGCCTAACTTTGGAAGTCTATCAAAAATAGTGTATATATGGATAAATCATAAAACAATTTATATGCAGAGTGGGATAAGTTATGTTTATTTCCCACAAGAAACTCTCAAATTGGAATTTTTTACTATTTTATAAAAATGTCCAAAGTAGGCTGCTGAAAAGCACTATTAAGAGCAATTTTTTGTAGGAAATACCAAACTTCAAATTAGCATAACTTTTTCATACGAAATAAATATTTATTCATTTTTATGTTAAAACGAAGCTCTGGAAGCTTAGTTTCTGAGTAGACCAAAACCATAATCATACCTATTTTCTAGAAAAAGTTATGAAGGAATAAAGGTTGCTGGTGCAGTAGATTAGAAACTGTAGATAGTAGCACATAAGTGTTATGAGAGGTTTAAAGGTATAGAAACCCTAGAATGATGATTCTGAGCTATTTTAATGCTAGGGAAATTAACTCAGGGAAAATAATTTGAGACTGGATTGTTGGTAACGAGTTAGTCAATTCAAGGGCAAGTACAATTCTACCTTTTTCAATGAAAGTTTAAATGAGCATGAATCAAATAAATATTTTGCATAAATTTTGATACGAAAGTTTAAACGTGCATGAAAACTAATATAATGATAAAGTTTAAACATGGCTTTGTTTTACATGAAAATTCATGCATGACATGTTTTATAATAAATATTTTGAGCATAAATGCATAAGCTGAGTATGTCGCAAAACGAAGTCGGCAGATCGATTGAGATCCCGCGTACAAATGATATGAGCCGATTTTAACTGGGATTTCATAAGGGAATCATATGCTGGCAAGGCAGACTATACTTGTCAGAGGTGATGTGCACATTCGCGGAGGTAATTCCCGTTTAATTTGGACTTTATGTCAAGATTGAACGGGCAACGAGCATAGTAAAGTAAAGAAAAGGCGATGAAGGGCTCAAGCTAACAGGTGGTAAGTAGCACATTTATTTTACTCTGCATTTTCGTTAATATTATAACTGGTTGAAATAAATGTTTCCAATGAAATGTTTCAAGTTATTGAATATGTTTTTAAATGTGTTATTATATGGAGTTGTACTTGCTGAGCATCCCACGCTCACTCTATTATTATATTAAAACTTTTCAGCTAGGGGAGATAAAAAAAACTAACGATGAAAGGGTAGACAGAACAGATGCGTCTTAGGAAGACACCAAGGAAGGTAGATTCTGAGGCTTTTTGCACTAACCCGTGAGGGTAACTATGTAAATTATTTAAATATCGAAGTTGGTTTGTAATAATTAGTAATTTTACTTTTCGTCATGAATGTATGTATAATTTAATGGTAACAAAAGTGAGATGGATATGCATCTTGAGGGAGGAATGATTGGGCAACCCCAATCATTCAATGGAGGGCATTTTGATGAACGGTTCCCTAGTGTAGTTGAGGAATGGGGATAAGCAGGTCGTCACAGTTGGTATCAGAGAAGTGGTTAGTTCAAAGACCCCAGAAATAGGAGTTAGAGGAGTTAATAAAGACAGAAATAAATGAGAGTTATAAATAAATTAACTAAACTAAGTGGCATAACAAATAAATAGTATTTTATTTAAGTGCGCGTAGCTATATATATATACTATTATTTTATTCTAACAAAATAAATTTTAAAAATTTTCTTGTAGAGAGTGGCTGGACTGGGGCCACGAGTGGTGATTGATCAAGGTTGTCTAGAGAGAGTGGCCGCGATGAACGAGGAAAAGACATTGCAGATAGAGGATGGTGAGAGTTATGCCCCAAGCCATGATACACCAGTACGAGGTGGGGTTATGGCACTGAGACAGTTGAGGGATGGTGATGAGGAGGATAGTTAAAGTTAAGCTAGGGGAAAGCGAGTGAGGACTCCATCAGAGGATTCCTCGGATGATGAGCTAGGAGGACCGAGGGGTGTAGGTTCTCATTCACGCATGATCATGGAGGAGTTTGAGCGATGTAGGGCCTTGTTGTGGGACCAAGTAGATGAGCTGAGGGAGAGGGATGTTCATGCGGCGCGAAAGAGGGGGCAGTTGGAGAAATACGTGCGAGCAATTCATGGCTGGGAGAGTCTGTCGTGGAGTATAGTTGATGACTTCAGTGACACGGTGTATATGGCTGGGAGTGAGATGAGTGTGTTGGCTTGGGAGATGGGTCCTGGACCGGAGAGTAATCGGTTGAGGGAGATTATTCGACCAATGGACAAGCGATATAGAGCAGTTCGAGCACATCAGCAGGAGACCGAGAGGAGGATTAAGATGGATGTTCCATAGGCTGGGGGGGATGTCAGGACATTTTGATTTTGTAAATAGTGGGATGTATGTAGTATAATGTTAATAGTAGTGTGTATCTTTTGCAAGAAAAATAGTGTAGAAACTTTTGAATGACCTGGCTATGTATATAAATATGTTTAATATTATTCAGAAAATCTTAGAATTATTTCCTATGGAGATTAAAGTCTAAAATATTTTTCAGTAAATCAAGAAAATGACGTCACAAGGATCAACATCTCAAAACCAAATAGAGCAATCGACCTCGAACTCGAATACCAACCCTGTACAACAATTTGTGGATTTTCTCCACGAAGCTCTCCAGACCACTCCACGTGTTGAACGGGAGGAACCAGCACTTTCTTCGACTACTCCTGGGACTATTTTCAGGGAGTTTAAAGCACTGTCACCTCCAACATTTGAAGGAGTTAGGGACCCAATTGAAGCTCAAAATTAGGTCAAAGAAATGGAGAAGAGTTTTGATATTGTACAAGTACCTACAGATCAACAAACCAAGTTTGCGGCTTACCTTATAAGGGGGGAAGCTAACTTTTTGTGGGAATCAGCAAAAGCAAGATAGCAAAGGGAGAAAATCAGAAGAGAAGACGACGTACTAAGAGAACATCCAAAGGCAAAATTAAACCGAGAGGCCAAGAAGTCGGTGAGAGATAGAGTTGATGCACTAATGTCTTGGAGAAAGTTCCGGGAAATTTTCTTTGAAAAATATATACCCACCAGCCTAGAGTTAAAGCAAGGTAATATGTCAGTATCTCAATATGCCGCCAAATTCAATGAACTCGAGAGATTTGCACTTGGCTTAGTGGATACAGAAAGGAAACGGGCAAAACAATTTGAACAAGGGTTGAAGCCGTGGTTACGGAGTATAGTAGCGGTGTTGGAAGTTAATTATTTTGAACAATTGGTGGAAAAAGTAACTATCGCTGAGGAAACTAGTGATGTGGTAACGCAATTCAAACGAAGTCAGAAGAAGGGAAAATTTTGGAAGGGAAAGAAAGGCGAAGGGATTTCTAAAGGCGAACGGTTAATGCCAACTGAAAGTTGTGGTAGTAATATTACCGAACGAAAGAGAATGAATGATGAAAGCGGTGGAGAAGTTTTTAGCAAGAGGGGAAAATTAGAAGAATGTTTAGAATGTGGAAAGTTTCATGGGGGGAGACTATGTTAGAAGGGAAAGAATGTTTGCTTCCGGTGTGGACAACTGGGACACATGTCAAATAAATGTACAAAACGGGAAACACGTAGGTATTTTAAGTGTTGAGAAGTGGGACATATTGCTCCAAGGTGTCCTAAAGGGAAACATACTACTTCAGCTGAAGTAAGCCGAGCCAAAACTAGACCCACATAGACAAGAGCCAGCTGAACTTTTAACATGTCTCTGAAATAAGCACGGGAAGCTGAGGATGTTGTCACATGTACTCTACTTGTGAACTCACTTCCTGTATACGTGCTAATTGACTCAGGTGCTACTAAGTCGTTC
>JAUMHB010044031.1:0-17950 GCA_032359685.1 Pittosporum tobira
GAAGTTAACAATTGAGCTCCCAAAAACATGAGGGAACATGGTATCTAGGTATTCAGAAGAATGATTGCAGTTATAATCATCGATAAACTGTTTCTCTTCAACAGGCTTTGATCATAAAATATATATAAAAAAATACTAATCCCTTACAAACAAGAAGGGATAATATTTCGCAACCTCCATATATCATCATATTAGCTGTGCACTTTGAAGCATATCAAATTAGGGAACAGTAGAAGCAGTTCCTCGCGGCTCCGTCTCTGCATGCAAGATAGTTGAAATTAAGGGAAACATAAATATATTAACATATTAAATTTTATACAGCCTTTCCCCAAAAATATAACTTTAAAATGAAACAAACTAAAAAGCAAGCCCATATGCATAGAGCTTTGCCTCAAGACACCACAAGGTCTAGTTACCATAGTCTGTGGACAGTAAAACCCTTTTCGATTGAATTGGTGTGGGGGTGCGTGAAGTCATATACCTTGATGCCAATACAGCCATTCACATCGAGAGTTGTGATTGTGTTTGAGCAGGACCTCGAGAGGGCCTCCAGGCACTTATCAGTGACTCCAATAATTCCAAACAAGCTGCATTATTTCAGGTGATGACATCAGTAACAGAAGCTATAATAAGAGATTACTGTATACCAATCCGCAGCTCACTCTGTAAGGCCATAAGTTCAACTACAACACGGAAACCTCGTATGTTTATCCATCAGATTATATTGCTCCTGCTTTTAATCACCAAAGATGCATTTATAAAAATTGTTACTCTGTATCGTTATTATTATTGTTATTATTATTAAGTTGGGTGATGGAAAAAAATAACCTAATCTCAACCCTACAAGAAGAAAGAAGGCTCATATCAAGAAGATGATATGTTTCCATTGAGTTCCTACCAGAATTTGATCCAGGCACCTACGTGTTCGAGGTTGAGAGGGTTAGAGCTAGAGTTCATTTGGTATCACCATTCTTATATTTCATCCAATAAGATGGCCTTACAATTCAATCAGTTACAGATTTCTTTTAAACTATATACTGTTTCCTAATCTCACTATAAATAGCATGCTACCTAGGACTATATTTATCACAAAAGGCATAAACATCAAATTGATGGCCCAATAATTGTGAAACGCTTTTTAGAGCTACTCATAGCATTCACAAAACTGAAGTCTGTTATATTTGATTCGACAGTTTTCTCATAAAAAAATTACCTAAGAAATTCAAGCGATGTGCAGCCTTGTGCAATGGAAATAACCCCCGCATCGGTGACACGCACACACCTATTAAGATCAACAAACATTGTTTTATTAATTGAATGCAATTCAACTTGTTTTGCTCCTAAAAAAATGGACTTCAAGATTCAAATATTCACCATGTCAAATTGAGAGACACTAGCTTCTTGCATTTTGCCACACATGAAAGTCCTTCATCAGATAGGTTCTGCCATTCAGACACCTAATCAATATCAATGTCTTGCTAAAACAATTGTATAAAGAATCTATTTCAGCAAGTTTCAGAATATACCTGGGCACCACAGAGGTCTAAGAATCTGAGATTGGCCAAAAGACTTAATTTCTTGTAAGCTGCGTCTGTAAAGCTATGAAACATAAAAGCAAAATGCCATCTATATCAGACCTCCAACAGAAAGGACACAACTCAGGGTGCACACGAATGAAAATTTAACCTGAGATTGATAGCTCAGGACCTTCAGGTTAATTTTCGGGGGAAAGGAAGGGAATAGACAGTACAACCTCACTGGATTCAAGGGTTAGGACGGATAATAATCAATCTCACCCCATCACAGCCAAAAAGCATATATTAATAACCTAACTTGGTAAAGTGTGATATATCTTTTGTCCCAAATAGTCCCTTGAAGGCATTGACTCATCAAACAGCGCATCTTACGAATCACAGCAACGACTGCTGTCATATAGCATTAGTGCATACATAAATGCTGAGTAAAACAATGTTTTCAGTTTTGGCATGTTGCTTCTTCAGTCTTGTCAGTATTTCTAAATTCGTTGGGCCATTCAAACCTGATGAGGAAGCCAACAGCCAAAAGAGTGGGAGATAATTTTCATAGCTGTGTCTAAGGGTATGGGGAGTTCCGAGATGTTATTATCAGGACTAGCAAATTGGTTCCCCTCCCCATATCAACCCCAACGAATCACGAAATGCTGTGGTTCTTACATATGATTTATGAATTTATTCAGAAGTCATTCATGCGATCATGCACCTTTCTTTCCTAGTTCTAACGGAAAAAGTACAACCGGTCGTATCCAGCCTATTCTTGAAATAAACAACTCGCACACACTAATCTTTCATATATTACCTTGAAACGGCATAAAGATTTAGACTTCGAAGAGCAGAGCATTTAAGTAATATCTGTTGTAAGCCCTCATCTGTTAGCTTGATGCACCTAGTTATCCAAAAAAAATAAAAATGGTGAAGACACTAAGCACTAAGATATATGTAAAGTCCATAATGAGAACAATAAAGGCTTTTTTTTAGATAAGTAGATCAATAAGGTAGCCACTCTAGCAGAAATAAGTTTATTTTCTTTTCATTTGAAATAAGCCTATTGTGCACTTCTAAGTTCCAACTAAATAAAAATGAGTTACCTGGTAACGTTTAAAGACTCCAAGTGCTGGTAATTGTCTGCAATCAACTGCAAACTTTTATCTGAAATGTTCTGTAATTTCCACATAGTAATACCATATTAAAGAATATACAAGAAGACACCAAGTGTCAGTTCAGATTCCAAAATAAGGTAGTTCTGTCGGCATCAGACATCTGTAAGAGATACTTTATGGACACTCTATGGTGCACCTAGCACTACGTCTAGGTGTTGACAGTCTAAATTTTATTTGATAGAAGTTCAGAATCTAAATATAATCTCTTTGCGCTAATAATTGGTCCAATATTTGTCATAATTGCATAAAGAGTCCAAGAAGCGTAAGGTATGATTTTTTTTCTCCGAAGACCAACAAAGAAATATGGTTGGAGGAAATTAAAGAAATGTATAGAATTCCTTAAATGTAGCTGGTACGGAAAGGACAGAGTTATCATAATCCCTCACTTATAAAAGTAAAAAGATTTGTGATTATTGCATGAATACATGTACCTTCACTACAAATAATATTGATTATTATGATGGGTAAATTACAAATCTTAAATTTGAATCATTATGATGGGTATCTATTTTTGCTTCAAATTAAACTAATGTTTAAAATGCCTTATTTTTATCGGCATATCATTGACGTGCCATATCCTTATTTAAGATTGTTGTATATTGATTGGGAAAAAACAACTCAACTGTGCCTTTAATCCCAAACTAGTTGGGGTATGCAGAAGACGGATCGACCAGCACAAAGAAAAAAAAATAAGCTTTGTATCGTCACAGTCTTGGACATGATATATTGCTTCCATGTCAATGCTTCATATGGTGTCAAAGAAGAATAAAAGGAAGTTGTTAACATTAATATTCGACGGCATACTACCTTCTTATTCATTTCACACCTAGTCGCAGGATATCATAGGCTTATAATTGTCTTCATACTAGTATGGTTAAATCTACATTTTTTGTTAAACGATGGAAACAAGTTGTTCAAAAACAGTACAATGGAACCAATTATATACAGTTAATGGAACACAGTAGATATCAGCATGACTGTCGGAACTTCCGTCCAATTAGTGATCATATACCTTACAGCCACTTAAGTTCAAATCAACTATGTGTTTACAGTTCTTCACCAAATAGGTTGTACCGATATCTGTGACCCTGAAGCACATTTCACATTTGAGAAGTTTATTAGTAAGTTGATTATACATCAACCATGCCAACTATTAAGCTCAAATCAGATGAAACTTCATATACCTCACATTCCAATAGATAGAGAAGACCTTTAGTCTCGGACAAACAGCAGTTATTGCTTCAATTCCCTTATCAGAGATCTTTTGGCAGCCATTCAAATTTAAATGCTCCAAGTTTTGTAAAGAATCCATAAACTATATAATGCATATATAAATAAGTAACAGTATTAAGAAATTAAAAAGGCATCAACAGTAAACAAGTCCCCATTCAGCAAAATGCCACAACTAGGAAACCAAGTATGCTTGTATCCCCAAACAACCTCACCCGCCCCCAAAACGTGAACCGAAGAATACTTCAGTTTAAGCTTCTAAGTTCCAACGCAAATGCTTTCCAAGTGAACATACCTTGCTTTTGAGGAGTTCCAGATGTGTGTCTTCAATACCTTGTGCAAACTCAAGGTTTATTTGCTTCACCTTTCGATATCTTGACTGTAACATATATAGAAAGAAAACATCACATATATGCATATATGTCCACACATTATCACCAATAAACCATGACAGTTAATTTGGGTTCCAAGAAAACAGAACATACTCCCATGTCCCAAAGAGAGTGTAGTCCCATTTGATCATTTAATAACTTTACAATATAAAAAATTAAGAAAATTTGTTAAATTAGCCGAATTATATGCAATTCAAAACAATATGATAAACAAACACAAACCAGTGAAAGAGCATCTAGGAGACGGTTTCCAGCATCAGTGAATTCATGAAAATCAAGTACCTATCAAATTAAATTAAATTCAGGACTACAACACATAATTTTTAATTTTTTAAATCGAAAGTAAAAGTCTTTAGGTGTATATGTAGGTTGTCTCTATTCTTCGTGCCTCTGTTTGCTCCTCCTCTTCTCGTAGCCCTATTTCTGTTGCTGTTTTCTCCTCCATTCGTACTCTTTCTACTGTGACGGACTGGAGCTCTGCTGTAAAGTTCTGCTATAAAGTTCTGCCGGTCTCCGGTGAACTGGGGAAAATACGGACCAACAAAACATCAACTTAAGTACCCGTTTGGCATCTCTGTCGGTGAAGACTTCTATGAGGGTTGTGCTGCTGAAATTACTTGTGCGGATGCTTCTCCCATTTATAGATAAATAAATAAATAAATACTGAAATTAATTATTAATACTTTTTATTTAAAATTAAAGATGACAATTTCAGATTTTCAGTTAATTTATAAAATTCTCAATTTTAAATACCAGAATAATTTATTTGATTTTTTTACTATATATAATTATAATTATTATTAACTAACCAAAAATACTAGTTATTGTTTATTGATTCTAGTATGATGTTATATATATATATATATAAGTCAATCGATGATGCATGCAATATCACTATTCATGCACAACCGTGATGTTATATTCAATACATTCAAAAATTATAAATAATTATTATTTTTCTGTTCTAAAGATAAAAATATATTTTTACTTTATGACAACAAAATGTCATAACTTTATTATTTTTTCCTTTATACTTTTCACATTGCTCTTTGCTATTTCTCACAAGATTCACTCACTTAAATCTTTTTTTTTAATTTATCTCCTCTTATTTGGTAGTGGTAATATTATTGATAAAAACTTATCTACAAAAATCGTTGTTTCTATTTTTGCATGATATTGATATCTCTTAAGGTTAAATTATTCATTCGATTATTGCATCATATTTATTAAATTATCCTTATATAAATAAATTATTTAAATTATCCTTATATAAATAAATTATATGAGATCAACATCATATATCTTTAATCAAATATATCATTTTTACAATAATGTCGATATGACTTACTTTACAATTTGGTATATGAAAATCAAATTTAAATAATCACTTTACTATTACAATAAGTCCTCCATAGAGAAATTTTGATAAAAGAAATCATGTGTTTTGCTTCATGCTAATGCTAATGAAGTTTTAGCCTTATGATTAAGATAATACGAGAGTGACAGGTAGGTCTCAAGTTGGCAAGAAAAAAGTTCCGATTGCACATATTTAGTCTCTAATTTGATTTTTAGTACAGGAAGATATCAGCATCGATCACGGAGATTATTAATCTCAGATAACAAGAAGTGCAAACTCGAAAACCAAACTTAATATCCATAATTATCATCAAACATCGTGTAGTCACCTCTCCTGACGACTCTTTCTTCTCTATTAGCCTGCACAAATACACAAAATGGAACTCTTATTTTGGAACAATCTTTTTCTTTTTTGGTAAATGAAACTCTTTTTGTGGAATAGATAGAGTATGAATTGTCAACATGGTTGCATACCCGGCTTATAAGCCTTTCAAATTCTTCTGGTCCATTCTCTTCGATATATCTCTCTGCAGCAGCTAAAATATCATCTGGTTTTCTGAAAATATCCTTCGTCCGGGGAATATACCAGATTTTAACTTGTGGATTCCTGTAGAAAGGTCTAATGAAGTGTGCATAGACATAAGCTGCTCCATTGAAGTAAGGTAGTACCAACCAACACATAGCAATCAGCTTAGCATAAGGCCAGATGGGAAACCTGAACCAAGACGAAAAAGCGTAGTTAAAGGACTTAATGATCTACAAGTCCCTACATTTTTTGGGTTGAAAACACATGACTAAGGCCTAAAAGTCCCTCCATTCTTAAAGTAGAAAACCCATATTTAAGGGCTACAATCACTACAATTTTAGAGTGGAATGCGCGTGTGTGCTCTTAACATGCATACACAATTAAGGACATCATAAAATGCATTTACAATAGGCAACTGCACAGTGCAATTCTCACCATCAAAAAACTTTGTTGTTAACCATTTATAAGATGGGAAGGAAAGAACATAGCAAAGAGCCTAACTGAAGTTTTTTCGAAGAATACATTATTTATGTCATTCACCCTACAGTAGAGAGCCCGGCAGCAACAATAAATCAATCACTTTAAGGATAAGCTTACAACATGAGTACAAGATCCCTTACTTAAGCACTAGAATACAATAAACCCTAATCCAACTGAAAGTACACGAGTAGCCCCTAGTAGTCCCTTATGAATCTTGCAGCCGGTTATTAGATTCAAATTTCGCTTATGAGTAGGAGTGCAAATGAGCTGATCGGAGCCTTCAAGGTTCACTATAGCCTCAATGAGCCGCGCTTTTCATATTCAAGTTTAGCTCATTAAAGCATACGAGCTCTTTTTCAAGCGTGTGAATGACCTCAAGCCGAGCCAGAGTCATTCATGGACAACTTGGTTCATTTTTGCAGCCTACTAAAAGTGCAAACAAGCCGAGCTGAGCTTTCAATGTTTGCTAGTCTTAAAAAACCGAGGTTTTCATATTCGAGCTTGGCTCCTTAAGCTAAGCGAGCGTTTTCAAGCTCGATCTCATTACCTAAACAAACGAACTCAAATGAGCTTTAAGTGAGCTGAGCATGAGCTGTTTACTAAAAACTCAGTTCATTTACACCTCTACTTATGAATTAGTGGATCAGGGATAATGCATCTGAGTGCAACCTAAAGAATAGGAATTGGTTACGATTTTCAGAAAGTTTTTTTTATTACTGCAATTGGTTTACCATTCAAGAAGTTTGGCAAATGTAAGCTCAAACAATGTAATCAAAGAATACAAAACCCAGTACGTAAGCCATTGCTGATCATCTGCACGAGCCCTGGTCTCTATAGCTCTAATTGATGCATACCTATACCAAAAATACACAAATAATAATAATATCGACACTATCACAACCCATAAGATATAGATGTAACTCACAAATCAAAATTACATATTCTAATAGGGCCAACTTACAGAGGATAAGCAAGACTAATCACAGGCCTGAAAAGAAAATTACAAAAAATTCCATGAGCTCCAAAACAGAAAGAAAAACAAATAAGCAGTAAAACTTGATTGCAACTCATAATACAACCATCAAATATTAAAATTAAATACATAAATTAATCACAAGAAGAAATTAGTCATAGCAGCTTTGATTTAATAGTAAGTAGAACTAATTCTGTTGGATTAGTGCAAGAGGGAAGATTTTGCATACCCAGCAAGGACATCAATGTTCTTGATCACCACAGAGAGTAAATTATTCTGACCCATAAATTAATACTCGTTGTATTTGCTTTCTACGTGAGAGCCTCTGAACTTTAAGAAGAATTACTGAAAATGAGTAGACCATATATTCGCGTGTATATATATACACACACACTGATGATGCATGTGTTAAAGGAAAGTTGAAAAGAATCGCAAAAGTATGTAAAGGTGAGAATTTGGTAAGAAATTTCCTCCGGTTTCTGCAGAATCTTACTGTATTATGTATCACGAATAAAGAGGCACCGAAAATTTGGGATTTACTAACATGTTCGACACCTCACCGTATTATCTTGGAAGGGCACAAACTTAATTGATTTGGGCCATAAGCCCACCAGTGTGTTACAGCCCTCGAGCGAGATCTAAAGATTTCACATGTTAAGCGTCTAGGCCCAAGGAACAATATTTCCTAAACCAAACCCTAACCGGTGAGAGTACAGTATAGCTCAAGCCAAAATGTCGGCGCCTATGGAACTTCAGGGTAGTTCAGACTTCAGTGGAGGTACTAACTTGCACCATATCAACTTTCTGATTGTCTATACATGCTCATTTGATGATTGTTTGGATATATTATTCTTTTTGAACTTTTATTCTTCATAAAATTGTGTTATTATATGCAATTGTAAGTTACAGATACAATTTACTTCTGGAAAAGTTTATTAGTTAGAGAAAAAGATAAAATACAACAAAATGTGTCCTGCATGTTAAATATTTTTAACAGAACGATGTCATTTTATTATATATTTTAACAAAACAAAAATTGTTGTCGTTTTGTTAAAAAATGTTTAACCCGCATGATAGATTAATTTATCGTGAGGCCTCTTTCTTTGTTATTGTGGATGCTGAGGTTGCGGGAAGGAAATTTGGAGGATATGCTTTAAGAATTAGAATATTAAACAATTTTGGTAAATCATGCCTCTTATAGTCCCATCTGGTCAACCCTTTTATCTGACAAGGGTTGGCCTAACTGGGCATTTGAGTGGGTATGTTCTACGCCATATTGGAACTGAACTTCAGCAGTACTTTTTATAAGTTTGCTTGGCCAGCCCTCTTATTCGTACCTACGACCCTTCTGGTTGTCTTTTTAGTTGGATTTCAAAATAATGGGCAAGGTCATGCCTCCTAGAGCCTAAGTGTAGCTCCGCATCTATTGTCTAACAAGAGTGGATTTATGTTGGCGCTTTAGGGGCCATGGCCACCTATTGTTTAAATCCGAATTATAAGTACTTCAGATGAATAAACCCTTCAAGAAAAGTAAAGGAAGAAGTTATGAGTCTACCTTTCTACCTCGTAAAGACGAGATAATGACAATATTGATGATGATGCAATACTTCTGATCATGTTGTCCCATGTGTTTAAGACCAAATAATTTGACAGTTAAATCAATCGAAGTACTTGGGATTTTGTGCTCAATAAATAGATAGCAGTAATAGAATCAATAAGTTGATTTTGCTAGTGAATTCTAATTAATTACTTCTACATATTGAATTGTGTCTTCGACTTGTTTTCTATCTACGCATTCTTCTTTTCCAATTTTTTTCTACTTGGTCGGGACTCGTAGAAACTGTATTTTCAAATTTCGTCTTGCATCCTTCTCATGTGAAACTGTATTTTCAAAATTTCAACTTATGCCTCCCTATGACGTAAAGGGCAACTTTTGAAAGTTGGGTGCAGCCTATTCTGTTTTCCCAAAGAGAAAAAGTATATGGTGGGCAAAACTTTTGTGCCCCAGTTGCCTGGGAAAGCATTAGAGTGTTGTACTGTACAACTATTGAGTTGTACGGTACAATGCTTCGATGCTTTCCCAAACAATTCGGCACAAAAGTTCCAGGTAGCAGCTACATGGTTAATGGAACTTCCAGGTAGTTCAATGATGGTACTGAAGTCATATATACTCCCTTTTGTTACAAAATGTAAGAGCATCTTTCTCAAAAGTTAAAAATTAAGGAAAATATTTATTCATTTGATTCAAAAATCGATATAAGTCACTATTTATAGATTATGCACGTGAGTTACTTTTTATTTATATTCATTTTTGGGCATTTTATAACAAACGTTGATTAGAAAAATTATAACTATGAGCAAAATAAGTTTTAGTAATCACATACAAAAATTAAATAATGAGAGATAATTTGACAAGTCTTGAGCGAATCTGGAAATTTTTTTGGGAAAGATATTGTAGAGGAAGGGAAGTGCGAGAAAACAATTGAATTTGAAGTAAAGGTATGTTCTAAAATTCATTTTGCTATTTGATTTTCAAACGAAATAAAAACTCAATTTACTTTTATATTTTGAAATCGAGGAGTATATATAATATCTACTGTCTTATTTTTTATGCTGAACCTACAACTTTGTCTAGCAAATGATTTCAAGAATACTCTTTTTAATTTTATATTGAAACCATTGATATCTTTCGTTGATTAAACCAGTAGGTTGTAGCCATTGTAAAAGCGTAGTTCGTGTCAGATTATGCATCTTATGGCCCTTCCTCTATTAAAATTGGTAAATCATTTTACTTATAAAGTCAATGAAGTAAATTGATGCATAGCTTGTTGTACATCAGAGACTTGTGTGCAACACTCAGTGCATGATTAGACCCTTTATTAAATTTTAAAATGTGCAACATTTAAATACATACACAAACACATTTATATTAATCTTTTTCTCTGTGTGGTGTTCAGGACGTTTAAGCTGTGAGGAAGGAGGAAGTTATGTGCCATAGGTGCTTTTTTGCATACACATGCCTTAAATTAATGTCTTGGCAGTTTAATAGTTATGGTTAGCTAGAATCTTCTAGCGCCCCACCCCCCACAACCACAGATCCGTCCCTGTCCGCCCTGACCAATTGACGTGGATGGATCTAAATGGAGGCTGGACCTGGTTTCCTTGAACTTGTAAGGTAATTGAGGTAAGGTTGTGTTTAAATTGACTTGATAAACTAATGTATCTTATAATTACATTGCCTTCATTCACCTGAAAAAGTAATGACAAGAAGAGGTTTCTCTAAACCTACTAGACCTGTTGGAAGAATACTGGCCATTCCTTTATCCTTCTAATAGGTCTAGTAGGTCGGCGTTTTAGTGGGTATGGCTGCCTCTTGTTTGAAACCACTTTTTAAGTGCTTTTTATGGATAAACCTCCGAAGAGAAGTAATGGAAAAGCATACTCTAGCCATCCACCTCGGATAGCAGCAATATTGATTATGATGAAGTACTCCGCTCATGTTAAATTATGTCTTGAATTGAGGTGTGTTCTGTTTTTATTAAATAAGAATTACAAGCCTACTTTAATAGGATATACGATTGGGACATGTACCCTAGAGGTAGAAATTGGTTTCAAAAGATAATGGCGAAGTAGTTCCTCCTAGAGTCCTATCTGGATCCGCCCCTGTTTTTGAACAAGGACGGATCTATATGTGGCTTTAGGGTCCATGATTGCCTTTTTGTTGGAACCACATTATAAGTACTTCGTATGAGAGACCCACCCCCAATAAAAGAAATTGAAAAAGATACAAGCCCAGGCTTCAGCAGCAGAAAGTGATAATGAATTATTCTGATCATGCATGTTGTCTCATGCATTCTGATTCCAAACAATTTGACAATAATAATGATGTCATGATAATATAAGTTAAAATTTAGATCACAGAGATCAAAGTACTTGAGATTTAGTAGTAAACAAATATGTATCAGTAACAGAATTGACAGGATGTTTTTGCTAGTGGATTTTAGATAATTACTGCTACCTAATGAGTTGTGTTATGGAACATCGTATACTTCTTGTGTTCGCTCACACTTCTTTTCACTTCATTGGGAGAAAAGCTATTCTCAGGATCTCACATTGTGTCTTGAATTGTGGTGTGTTGTGTTTGTGAAATCAGAATGTCTAGCATGCTTTAATATGATGTAGAAATTGGATTTCAAAAAATTTGGCAAGTTGGTGCCTCCTAAAGCCCCTATGTGGCTCCGCCCCTGTTTTCTAACATGGGTGGATCTATGTGGGGGCTTTAGGGGCCTGACCACCTATTGTTTGAAACCACTCTTAGAGCCCCTATGTGACTCCACCCATGTTAGAAAACAGGGGCGGATCTATGTGCGGGCTTTAGGGCCTGGCCACCTATAGTTTGAAACCACATTATAAGTTCTTCATATCAAGAAAGGCAAGGGAAAGGGGTACAAATCTAGCCTTTCACCCGACAGTTTGCAGGATGAAGTACTTTTGATCATGTTGTTTTGTGCTATCTGATACCGAAGAATTTGACTGAAATAATTGGAATGCTAATATAAGTTAAATCATAGCATCAAAGTACTTCAGTTTTAGTGATCTATTAGTAGGAATAGAATCATCAGACGGCAGGCATTCAGCTAGTAAATTATTGCTACCTATTGGGGTGTGCTATGGAATGGCTTTAGCCTCTTCGTCTTTCACCAGAGTCGGGCATTAAAAGGGTTTGTTCAGCATAATCTTGCAGTATGTCAAAGATTGTGTTAACACTTCCTTTAACTTCATGGGGATACTCAAATTATGTCTTGCATCAAGGCATGTTATGTTTTTTCTCAAATGGGAATGACTAGCACGCTTTGATAGGATATATATAACGTCCAGGTAGAGACCCATTGTTGCCTCTGCAGTTTATTAACGAGGGTTCAACTCATTGCACAGGTGGTTTCATAGCACAGTGCTCACAGAGCGTGTATGGAGCAAACTAGATCAGCAGAAATTAGGAATGATGTCTGATGGCAGAAATGGTGCTTCTTCACCAAAATGGCAAAAGTTATTCTCAGTGAATGATGACTGCAGAAATCAGGGAAAGTGCATTTCCTTTCACAAAGTTCGCATGCGGAGCAAGATCAAAACTCTATATGTACAATTTGTGAAGGGTCCCCAAACTTTTAACGTCTTGATAAATTGTAGCCTACCTAGATGATAAAGTAATTTAGTGTATAGTTGTCTGAGATAGAAGACTGTTGGTTTATTTTTTATTTTTATTTATTTTTCTGAAAATTGATTGGATAAAAGATAAACAGGTTTTGATATTCAATCAGTTATCATTTTCAAGCAACTCCCTGTTTGATACAAGTTTGTAATTCTTCAAGTTCATGTTCGAAGCATTTTGTTGGGAGTATATTACTGACCTCCAAATATTTTGAGTCTTTCTCTGTTTGGAACCCAAAAAACACAAAATAGAAGATGAAGGAAAATAAAATGAAATCCAAATTTTTTTTTTTAAAACACTTTTAACTATTAATTGAATTATTATCTCCGGTCTAAAATATGAAAATATTATTGACTTTTGAATGTTGAATTTGAATATTTTCAAATTCGAATTCATTTGAAATATGAAAAAATATATTTTTTGCTATTAATAGTATTTTTTTAAATAGTTTAAGATTTTCATAATTATATGATTATAATCAAATAAATTAATGTAATTTCAAATTTATTTAAAGTGTAATAATTTTTAATTTCTTTTTCTTTTCTTTTACTCCACGTTTTCTAAGTTTCAGAAACTAGAAAAATTGGAAAGACCATGTTTGGAAGATTCATGGGTTGGGGAAAAATGATGTTCCTACCAGAATAATTGTGGGAATGGCAGACTATTTCACAAGTGTAGCTCAACTTTGAAGAATAATTTCAAAATTTTAAAAATTAGACAAATCTTGATAGTGTACACAGTTCTATGCTTGAGATTCTGGGCCTGCCGGTTTTGAGCTGAGAAGTGGTTGTAGAGCCTTGACGACAATTGTCATATTTGGTCGAAAATCTGCTTCATATTGAACACAAAGTGCTGCAACTGCTGCCATCTGAAATAATTTCATGAAAGAAAAGGGAAAGAACATAAATATATATACAAATTACTAAGGAGTTTATTGTGATTTGGCGTGTTCAAGTAGAAATCTAATGTAAGGGAGCTGTAACTCTGGTGAAACTCAGCGGCCCGAGCCAGAGCCAAATTCCATAAATTAAGAGTATATAAATATATTTTTTTTATTTAAAGTGTAATAATTTTAATTTTGTGGGATTTTTAAAAAAAATTTACACAAAAAATAAATTTTGAGAGAAATTTGGAGAATCTTTTGACTCCACAAACTTGTATGTGAGCTCCGTCACTGTCAAAAATGTATCAGAATGAGTTGACAACAAGTGCATCACAATAAAGAATGAGTCCTGATGTATCTTCCGACTATAAATTCAATTTAGACTATTTCTACGAAGTTGTCTTTTAAGTGATAGGCTAAAATTATTAACAAAATCCACAATAAAAATTTAAATTTTACGTAAAAAACTAAAAACAATCCACGTTTGTACAATACCAAATTGAAAGATTGATTTTAGATAATAAATTATTTTCGATAAAGAATAAGTTATAAAGGAGTGACAATTATGTTTCTTGATGACTGTTGGATTTGCAGGCACCATGCGTCAACTTAACCACTTCCCCTGGCTTATAATAATACGTACTCTTATGGTTTCACAAAAAGAGTCTATTCATAAGATGGAGAATTGAGAGAATAACTAATAACAGAAAATGCTTAGATTTAGGTTCCCAATACCTACCAACATCTGGACTAGGATTCCAGGCAAGGAATGAGCGACATTAAACCTAAACTTGCGACTTGAAAGGCCATAACGAATTTTTAGAGTATTCGCATATAGTTTACTACTTCTTTCGTTTTAAAAAAAAATAATTAAAACACATAAAGTCCGCAAATTAAGAAAAATTACTTTTGATGAGAGAAACATTTTGAGTCAAAAAAAATTTGAATATCCTCGTAAAATTCTTCTTCTTTAAACATACATTACATATTTTAATTGATATATGTGCATATATCATTTATTTTGGAACAAAAAAAATAGTATTCGACCTCATTCTTTTTGAAACAGAGAGAGTATAAGATTATGTACTGATTGGTGTACGTGGTTGGTGAGGTAATGCGTAAATGCAGTGGTCTACCAAAGCGCACGTGACTGTTGATCCACCATTATATAAAAAATAATAAAATTTGAAAAATAAGAAGATTGTCTAGTTATAAAATCAGTTCAAACACACGTTACGAAGTTCCTATGACCAAAAATGTGAGATTTAAACAGCAAAAACCACATCTATTTTCTTTTACAGTCAATTGCCATTATTGAATTTTGATTTAAACGAAAATAAAGCAAGAGAAGGGACGGATAAGTGGACCTTAGCAATGGCCTTTGGTGGATAATCGTTATTCAGCTTAGGATCCACACATTGCTTTACTTTGTCTTCACTCAATCTCGGAGTTGCCTGCATTCTAAAATCACCTTCAGTTTAACGCACATAATGGAGGGAAATGTTATGAGGCTAAAGTAGCAAAATAATTTACCCAGGTAACAAGACTTTGTTGCCCTTTCGGCATTGTGTGATCCACTGGCTTCCTTCCTGTTAAAAGCTCAAGAAGAACCACTCCGAAACTGTAAACATCACTTTTCTGAGTTATTTGTCCTGTCATCGCGTACCTGAATTAAACCACCCAGAAAGATAAAATTAAGTAGAGTTTCAACATATATTCTCACTTAGGAAATATCTGAAAAGTTTAAAATAGAATCTGTATAAAAGAGTTGAATCTTTCTTATTGGAGGTTCCCAAGACTCCAGGGAGACAAATAAGTCCTACTCTGGAGCATGATAGCCAAATGTTCCCAAGACTCTAGTTGAGTGCAGCCGAGCAGCTGTGTCAGAAGACTGATTTGTCAAGCTGAAATCGGCAATTTTGGCTAAAAAATCATCAAACAGGAGGACATTGTTGGATCTGACATCACGATGAACAATTGGAGGCTGAACCTTTTCATGTAGATACTCGAGTCCTCTTGCAGCACCATAAGCAATTTTAACTCTCTGGTTCCAACTTAAAACTGGACCAGGTTCAGCCCCTTGTACACCCTTCCTCCCTATACCATTATAATTACTAACAATAAGCCAGTGTTTCAAAAATCTAGCGTAAATTATTTTTACTTCACAATACGTAAAATCTAATTACAATATTCCACATTACAACTTAATTTGACATACCATGCAATATATCATGTAGAGACCCCATTGTTGCATATTGATATGCCAAAATCCGATTGTTCGACTCCAAGCAATAACCGATCAACCCCACAAAATGGTCACTCTTAAGTCTTGATACCATTGATAACTGTCATGACTCAAAATAATAGTAACATAAATTAAATAGATGTAACAAGTCCCAGTCCCACCACTATGCTATTTGTTTAGAAGAAATGTCCCTAAAATTCACCTGGGCTGCAAAATCAGAGTCTGGCTCTGGCGGCGAAGAACTGGTGTCGAGCTTTTTTATTGCAGCAGATGTTCCATTGCTTAATTTTGCATAAAAGACACGGTCGTAAGAACCTTCTCCAATTAGAGCTTTTGTTCCAAAGTTATTGGTTATCCTATTTAACTCATCCAATGATAAAGCTGGTATTTCAATAGGTAAGACTTTCTGAGGATTTCCACTTCTTATGGCCCCAGCACCCCTTGGCTCTCCTCGATTACTGCCTAAAGACAACCCCATACAAGCAGACAGATTTTAATTAATATTTAGTATTAGAATGTGATGAATGCAGCCTACGAAGAATGAGATTTCAAAACCATTAGGCGCATGAAAAAGGATCAGAGGGTATTATTACCTGCAGAACCTAATGCGCCCCCAGCTCTAGGTGGCGCTGTATATTGACTATTTGTAAGTGGACCACCGTAACTTTCCTCTTCTACACCTCCGCAGCACAACATGCTTCAAGTCACCGGCACGTGTGCACATAAACCTAAATATTTATTTAATTTCCACAAATCATAAATAGGCATATAGCAGTTTTTGCTTCTTGATTTCTTCAAGTATGTTTCTTCAGCGCCAACAACACAACCAATTAAAATTCTTATCATAAGTAAATCCAAGAAAATTTGAAGAAAAAAACACAAACTTTTCTATTTGAATATTTTGTTATTTTTTAATATAAATTTCGTATGTATTCGTGATGGGGGAAGAAGATACATGGAATTCAGAAACTATAACATTAGGCTCCACATTTCTTGTGCACTTACACTGTCAATTAGTAATTGAGATTATGTAAATAACAACCCTTCAATGATTGCAAGACGATCGCATAATCACATTATTAAAAATCAACAAACAATGTCACGTACATAAGTACATTACCTCATGATAACAAGAACTTATAGAACATATATGCAAGGATTTATAAACAAATAATAATTAAACATACCAGAAACCCAAGATAATTATCTGAATTAACAAGGAAAATGATCAGAGAAAGAAAGAAAGAATAGAGAGAGAATTTAAGGGAAGAATAAGGTTGGTTGTTTTCTCTCTCTACCCTTTTGTCTTTCCCTGTGATTTTCTGTTTCGGGGAATACTGCAATCAGTTCGCGGGAAAGTCGGTTATAGTGTTCTTACCGCTACTAACCAACTCCTACGCCTCTTCATGCTTCGCGTCTTCTACACCGTCTGATGTTTTTTATTTTTGATCAGACGGTGTAATCTGATTAACATAGGTGTGGGCACCCACTTCTTCGAAACTAAATTCATGTTGACTTTTATTTGTTAAAACAAAAAACCAAACATGAAAAATAGATTGTTTATTCATAATAATATTGTAGTCGCAGCTATTATCGTACACTCTGTTTGTTATTGATGAATTCCGACCTAATAATTCGTAAGGATTGAGAACGATTTGTGATTAAAAACAAAAAAAGAAAGGATCCCAGTTCGGAGCGCACCACAAACAGTTGCCAGGGGATCGGGCGGCAATCCCCGACCCAATTTTTTTTTGACTAATCTCGTAAATTTTAAATGAACTAACTCGAATGTCCGGCGTTGTTCGAACTAGACACAATTATTTATTGATATATTATAAAAAATTATTGTAATATTTTATCTATTTTTTTTAATATTTAATTAGTTCTAAGTTAAAACAGTTGATGTTATGTATATATATTAATAAATTATTTATTTATTTGATAAATAAGTTTTTGAATTT